>JAQGBM010000060.1:0-19458 GCA_034698405.1 Symphylella vulgaris | reverse complement strand
ATATCAGTATAAAATACCTTACAGCATTCTTTTCAATGAAATTAACTTAAAATCAAGTTGGACTTTGCCTTTAATATCCCCCGATCAGTTTGTTCCTAACAATTATTTCCCGCGGAGCAATATACGATCCGAACGAAATGTTCCGGGTTGCTGTACCAAATATTAATGTCGGATACGATTTGTTCGGATACGATTTGTTGGGGACGAGATATTTAAGGGTACCATACCTCTTTCGTTAGTCACTGAACTGGCACCAACGAAATTTGATATCAAAAGGACCTTTCATATACCACCAAATTTTCTTAAATTATTCCTCATGAGGCCTCATTTAACTCGAATTCATTGTCACATAAGTCCATAACGTATCATAATATTATTTTCCCGCAATAAAAATGTGTAAACAAGTATAAGCAGAACCGTACAACGCTCTCTTTAAATACTCTGTTTATGCTGTTTACTGTGTTTAGGTATAGCGCTGTATCTCATTTTCATGTGCGCGCAATGCGAAAACAGTGCCTCATTTATGAAAATGATTCCTCATTTAAGAAAATTAGGAGGCTAGTATATGAAAGGCTCTTCTCTGCACTATTAAATTTCGTAGGTGCCAGTTCAGTGACTAACGTATAAGAGGTATAAGAAACGTTTGGTACCCGTGATATTGGAGTCAAAATATCCTCTAAGCTAAGGCTACGCGTTCCAGCAGGGAGGTTTAACTCCTCACTCTATGCACTGCAGAGATATACAATTCTTTCCCATTAATTTAATAATAGGAATTTAACATTGATAATGAAAATTAATAACCTATAGAGAAATATTTTAATTTAACAAAATTAAGGGATGGTGGAGGAAGGGGGAAACCTAAAGAATTCGAAAATGATGCATCATATGACTAATATAATATATTTCAAAAATATTATAAGTTAATTATATTTAATATGCTTCATCTTTTCCAACATTGCAAATACTTGGAATATATATATCTGCTGAAAGACATAAAATTAATATAAAGTTCCTCTATATAAGTTATTACACAGAACTGCGTAATATAAATATGAAACTACTATTATAGACTCTCCATAATACGAATATATATCTGCATTTTTAAGAGTGCAATATAACGGGCCCAAATAATATTCTAAGCGTTGAAATGGCTTTTCCTATGAGTGCTTATAATAAAGCGGAATTTCAAAAATGCTTGGAAAATATAACGATGCCATAAAGAGGATGGAGGCGAAAATCAAATTTCATATATAATAATTTTTTTTAAAGAATTTATATAGGCGATAGAGAGGCGATTTTATAATGGGAAATAAAATAATTATTCTAAAAAAATTATTATTAATAAAAATAGAAAATAGATTATTAATTAATTTTTATTGAAATCACGCGTTTGATTGATTTTTTTTTTCAAATATCTTTTTTATTTGATAAAAAGATATTTGAAAAAAAAAACTCAATCGAACGCGTAATTTCAGTTGTTCTTTTCAAATATCTTTTTATTTACCCAAGCTTGATTGAGATGGTGGGAATATGTTCAGAGAATGGGAGAACACAGATTACCTCAGCAGTAAGTTATTAAATAGTCAGTTGGAGGGAAAGAGAGGCCGACCCAGTAGCAGATGGGAGGATGCTATATAGGAAATGATCTATAGACATGAAAGGACTTTCTTGGGATGAAGCTATAAAGGTGGCAGGCGATAGAGGAAAATGGAGAAAGTTTGTGCGAAGCGGAGATACAGTTGAACGCTGCAAAGCAAAATCAACTTATAGATGATGATGATGCGTAGACTACTGTCACAGGTCCTGTGTTACTTCGAAATCAAGCCAGATCTATGCAACTGCGAAAATGTAGACTACAATTAACAAAGGGTTACATTGTAGCATTCATTTGGGTTTGTTTCATTGTAGCATTCATTTGTTTTTCCTACAAACTTTCTCAAAGTAAAAAATGTGCAGACACGTTAGACTTCCCTTCTAAGAATAAGTTAATACCCCATTCATTTGGGGAACATGCCGACTGTGATTCACAATGGTGTGGCTTTAAGAAAGACCCTGATAAATACTGTATACAAACATAAGTCATTTCAAGGGGGGATTCTCTAAGTAGCCCAGAGCTACGAACTGATCTTGACAAAATATTCAAGGGTCAAGCTGATAATGCCGAAAAACTGGCACCCCTTTGTTCAACAAAGGCAAACGAATCGTTTAATAGAATGGTTGCAGCCAAGACTCCAAAATCTACACATTATTCCGCCTCAGAAAGTCTGGATTTCCGGGTGGCAGCGGCTGTTGCCCAAAAGAATTATGAAGACGGTTACCTTCTCCAAGTCCATAAAAAATTTATCTCCAGGAGAACACTTGCGTTGCAGTGTTGATAATTGCGAAAAACATCAAATAAAAGAAAATTAAGGTCGAAAACCGTTTATTGCAAACGTAGGAGATTGTTCTTGAAAGAGCGCAGGAACAGAAATACACTTGTTTGATCTGGTAAAGAGTAAACAATTCTTGAAGTGGCTCCTTCGAATATATATGTGGACTCTGCACATTAAAGAACCCTCATGTCCCTGTGGCAAAATTCAAATCTCACTGTCCCGTCTTAGTCGTTGTCGCGACGGTTAAAAAGTTAAATCAACAAACAAATAGCGAAATTATGTTATTGAGCTCCTCTGCAACATTAATTTGATGGTTTGATTTTAAATTACAGCTCTAAAGAAGCGTCGCATTATTGAAATTATGGATTTAACTTTGGACGACGTCCAAGATGAACACAAATTGGGTAATTTTTAGTTTTATTTTGTTACCCTGGATTTACACAGGCGTAAAAATGTCCCCACTTATTTGTCAAGAAGACTGCCTCGTAAAAGGACATCACCTTCAAAGGAAAAAAAAAAGAATGCAGAAAGACAGGAGAGTGTAAAGTTAGGTACGTTTTTATAAGTAAATTAATGTACACACCGCGACAGTAATAACCGGTCAGGCATAAAATAACCCGCCGACCGAGTTCTTCCGGAAGCGAAAACTCAGATTTTCTAACATCACAGTCACCATTTTCGCTGAGGACACATTTGAATTTCATAAAAGGAGAGAAAAAAATTTCCACAGTTACAAAACCAATTATTTCTAGTTCTTCTGGGACATAAACTGTGGGGTTTAATTATATCCATACCCCACTCAATCCAAATTACTGAGGAAGCTTGTTTCATATAATCCCAAAGAAATGCATAGTTGCATACCCACGAACAAAGAATATTTCCAAACAAGAAATAGGAGGCACAATGTAGACAAAGTAATTGAATGTACTTTGGCTACTTGGTAATAAAGACCCCCGTCATGTATGAAGATTTTCTACTGAATACCGTAGAGTGTCTAAACACTCTAAAGTTATGTCCAATGAATAGTTTCAAATAGGGACTATTACGAATAAAACTGGTACAGTTAGGAGCTTAAATACAGGCATGTTTATATCGTCTGAAAAAAAAAGAAAAAGAAAGAAGTACACGCATTAAAACAAAAATTGACCTCCATTAGCAACAAAAATTCTATGTTGCAAACAGGCAATGCCAGGTTGAAAATAGTTAGGCTAATTCAAATTATACGGTTAAAATTAGACAACTTGGAAGAACATCAACTTAAATCATGCAAATGTAATTTCACAATAACGTAGCGTAGGCAGACTTTTGTAATGGGATGGGTAAAACAAGCCATATTGAAAAATTTTTGGATTTTGGGTGGAAGGACGAGTATATCGCCAAAAACTTAGGCTCTGTTGGCTGTAATTTTAGTGTTCAGGGACCATGTTACAATTTAGGTGTAACAGCTCAATCTGTCGGTAGGCTAGTTTTCTGACGTTTCCTGTAAATTTATGCAAAAAAAATTGGAAAAGAGTTAATTTTTTAACTACAGTAACTTATCTATAAACATTGACCTGGAAACCGAAAGCGCAAGGAACGACGAAAGCGCAAAGAACGACGAAAGCGAGAAATAAAAGAACAAAAATAATTTAAATCGTACACACCGATTTTTAATTTCTTCTCATCCGATAGATCCTTCGGCGAACGCAAATGGTATGTAATTTATTTTCATAAATTTAAATGTGAAATATTTACTGATAACTTGACCCCCATTTTTATGAAAACGAATGATTAATTTTAATAATTATTTATGCGCACGCATGTTACTTAAGTTAATCGCTTTTGAATGTGCGTACTCTACGCAGTCATGAATGATGAATTATTGAAATAAAAAAATTGCCATGAAAATTAGTTAATCATTACATTTTTTACTTGCAATCTATGCAGTTCCAGGGTTGAGGTCGATAAAGAAAGGGAAGACGCTGGAGACATCCCCGCCGAAATCGGTGACTGACGATGTTAAGAGCATTCGGGAAGAAGAAAACACTGAAAGCAAGATTTATGACAGAACGATGCGACGAAAAACGCAAAAACCAGCTGCAAGCAAAGTTACCTATGGTAAATGCGGAGAAACAACAGGGGCAATAAGGAGATATATCCTAATTCCTAAAGCAATTATTTTTATTTTAGAAATCCTGCACATAAAATAAGAGTACAGTCTAAACGGCTAAAATATGTTAACTTCCATAGAAACCTGTGCAAGCTTCAGGACCTATTATCTCCGGAACTCCGCGGGCGATCCACATTTTTCAATCGGAAATTTCATCAGAATAGAGATAATATAAAGGCCTATTGAATTGCGAAACATCTCATAGTGAGCTCGAAAATCTGGAGCTTCTTAGAAATCTTCAAAAAATGTAACAGAGCGGTACGAACAAGAAAATGCGAAAAGTAGAACAACGAAACTCTGGATACAGTATATGCAGCAGGTAGGTCTTATAACTTACTGAATTACTTGAGCGCAGAAAGAAGTTGAAACTGGGATCTTCATCTACAAACAGTTAGAGAGATGCTTCCACACTTCCATGCTTCCGGTCACCTACAGTACGCCAACTTCGCCAAGTCTGCTAGGCTGTACTTACAGACAAGTTTGGACTTAAAATCAAGTTACTGGACCATTAACATTGCTGTAGAAAACCAAGAGAAAACAACCTTTCAAATCTCAGACGGAAGTTACACGTATAAGCGCATGCCCTTCGGTTTGGCTAATAGTCCCTTAACGCTTGAACGTGGAATCGATGACGTCATGATTTCCATTGACAAAGATATTGTCTATGCTGTCAGTAAGGAAAAAGCAAACGCCAAAACACATAGGTCATGCTCTAACTCTTCATAAGGCTACACAAAGCAGAAAACTTGATAAACTTATGCAATGAAGCAGCATGAAATGAGTTACAAAACGTCGAGCAGGCAGACTCTACGAGTCTAGCTTCTCTTAGTCTCCAAAGCTTTCATAACATTAGTGGTGCAGTTATTCCGCAAAATTTTAAACGTTATTCAGATTGTACGAGTTGAGCTAACTTGGGCACAGAAAACGGACACGTACGAGACATGCGATGGGGTCACAAAGGCTTGTAAACTAAAGAAAAAGAAAAATCCCACCAACCACGGCTGTAGGATAAATTGGAAAGGATTCCCCAAAACCCAGGGAGTCTGGGATAGCTATCCAGATGCTGAAGAAGCAAACCAGAAAAAAGGATTATGAACTTAGTCAAGGTCTATCACGACTATGGCAAAAATACGATACAAAGTTCCTTTCTAAGGAAAAAAATTTCCGACGTCAATCATGTGAAAAAAAATTTCGTAAAAAAAAAAGAAAAGAATTCATAGCCTACATTTTGGAAAAGAGGCATTCAGTGTTGAAACGTGATGCAGTAAAGGCTCACTACAATTTTTAATAAAAATGCTTAAAATTCCTAACAAACTAAAAGTTTCAATAAAAATAGATCCCACTTTTAATTACGATTATGATGATGATGCGTTTTATTTACTGAGTCTTTCAGTCCATTTGGACTCTATAACTCGAGGGGATCTCTTGCGGTCTTGCGCTCGACTGACTACCTCAAATAAATAAATATTATTTATTTTTAACATTGCAACTCCCAGGTACTCTGCACGCTAGCGAAAATTCGACAATCATATAAGTTACAAGCAGTAGCGACCTGTTGCACGCCCAATCAACGTCACATGATAACCAGTCAACACAGGATGACCAGCCAACATCTCCAAATGTGCCAACACAAAGTATGACTACAGTAGTTTCTGTAACGCCAGAAGACATTCGTCCATTTCCAAAAGCCCCTGCAAGAAAGGAAACAACCCGCGGGAGAAAGCCTGGAAAAACTCGTATTTTAACAGATACACCAGAAAAAAATTCACTGGAAGAATTAGCCAAAGCTAAGAAGAGAAAATTACTTCCTAAACAAAAAATACTGCCAAAAAAAGACTACCTATTGCACGGAAACTTACCCTAGACCGAGTCGATGATGAAAGCAGCTCAACAGAACCTGGTAGTGATGAAGACATACCTATGGCTGAAGCGATAGCCAGACAAGAAAAGCTTTTTAATGGCGATTGTGACAAGGGTGACTTTATACTTGCAAATGTATCGAGTAAAAAGGGGTATAAGCGCTTCGTTGCTGAGATAATCGGCGTTATTTCAAGTGATGAGTTTGAGGTCACGTATTTGAAACAAATCCAATCATCAGGTCACTTTATTTACGATACGACTTAATGAGAGATGATATTGTTATGAAGTTACCGCCACCAACACACTGGGGAGGGACAGTACGCCAGAAGTCCCAGTTGGTCTTTGAAGTGGACTTTAATGGTGTAATGTAGGACTAATACCGAGAGAAGTTTTGCCGCATTTTCGTAATTTTGTTTTCTTTAACTTTTGTGTAACTTCAAAAAGTTTAATAAAATGTTTTGCGTTCAATTTGAAGGTTTTTTTGTGTTTCTCAAAGCTGTCCCAAGGTACAATTCAGCTGTCCCAAGGTACCTCCACGTATTGTACAAAAATTAATATAACTTCGCACAAAATTATTACAAAATTTAGAAAAAAATACGTAAATACTGAAGAAAGTATGTGGTATCGTATAGAGTTTACAGAAATGTAATCCAATTACCGGTATTAGTTATTAAGATATAAGTGAAAATTCAAAAATTGTCCCAAGGTACGGTAGTCTCCCCTACATGTGTCGAGTACGTAATGATGAATCGCTGCCCGGTATGCGAGGGATATAATTATACTGAACAGTTTTTTTTTATTTCAGAAATATTCTCCATGCTTACTTAGATTGGTGGAATTTTCTGCAAGTTGCTAACATATTTTACCATTTCTTTGGATTTGCTCTGGTATGTGTACACTTAAAAAATCTAGGCTAATGATTCGTTAAAACTGATTTTTTCTAATTTTTCATTGCTTTTTTTGTAAGTGACTTACAATTTGTTATTCTTCTTACAGGAAGAATAACAAATCAACCAATCATCATTTCATCATAAAATGTCACATCAGTATCATTATTGTAGATAATTACATGGGAAATTTTTCAACCAGTTAATACGGGGTATATTGGTCCTTGGACGAGGACGAAACAACAACGGCACCCCCACCTAATGAACCCATAGACTTGGCTCGAGGTACGCCGGGTACCTCTGCTAGTAAGTCATATTACTAACCAACATAAAGGGCACAGTGTTCGGTTTCCAAAATAGTTGCATGGTCAACTGGAAGAAAGACAGTGGATTGGCAGGATTGCTAAAGGTATGAATCTAATTTGTTTTAATAGGTTTAATACATTTTATTTTGCCCCTACTGGAGCTGGCAAGAAATTAAACCAAAGTCCTGTATAGATCTGCTTGCTCTCTGCACATTAAAGAACTATCATAATAATAGATTTAAAGACCCTGTACCTCGGACAAAATTCAAATATTACCCTCGTCCCAGATGTGTCTCCCAGATGTGCATGAAGATTGTAGCGATTAGCGAAAGTCATGAAGATTGTAGCGAAAGTCATGATCAAGAGTGCGAAGAAGTCGTATTTTGTAAAGCTATGTCCTTTAAGTTAAAAAAAAGGAGATGGAAAAAGTGAATGCAATTAACACGATCAAAAGAAGCATGTGTTTGGAACATGGGAATAACTTTTATCCTCGTTAACAACAAATTCATTAAAGAATCTGCCTTAAGTTATTATTGTAACGATAATTTGGAACCTGACTTGGTGAAGGAATCTCGACACAGTCAAATTTAAAAATAACTTAATGTGACAATGATGATTTGCAATTTCGTCGACGAAAAGATTGTTCTCTGTAATGAGACCTAACAGGCATCTCGTTTCTGTTCAAGGATTGAAGAATGGTTCTACCGATTACCTAAACGCAAGAAGGAATTGGGATTTGTACTCGAATGTCGGAACAGAGAACGACTCAGGAAATCAAAGACAACAATTTGCAATGACCGCTGGCATGCTGCAAAAAATATTGCTATTAAAGCTGTCCGAGCCCCTGGGCAATGATCTAAAAAGTTGGAGAATGTGTCGTGAGTCAATACACTGATAAATCGGCAGCTGTAAAAACCACGTATACTGGTGTATAGAGAAATCAAGTGCGATAAGGAGGCCACCGTTACTATGAATGTCCGAAGATTGCTGAAAACAAGAAAAGGGTAAATATTGTAAACAAAACCGCTAATGGTCAAAATTTTTAGAGAGAGAAAGGACTTGAATCTATCATTGAGGAAAATGACCACGTTCGAGCAAAAATGTTACTTAAAAATTACTAAAAAATGTGATCTGGTGAATTTGTGTGTTTTTTGTGAGTTTTTATATTTTGGCATGCATTTCCGAAATTTAGGAAATTTTAATTTGGATCTGCTTAAGGTAATGTTTAGATTTTCACGAGTTCAATTTGCTTTCTCTGGTGGATTCTGATAGCTTAAAAAAAGGACTTGTCTCAAGTCTCCCTGCTCTCCCCTACTTTGGATATTGAAGAAGAAGCATATACAGACGAAATAGCTAGTAATGACTCTGAAGAATTAGAATTAAGTTTTGAATGGGAAAAAGAAACAGACACCAAACGGAAGGTAACGGGGAAGAACAACCTACAGCCGAGGTTCTCTTTGAACTATCACATTCAACCAATTTGGATTCAAAATCCAAGAGCACAGCGCTTGGTTTGGACAAACGTGTTATAAGCTTTGATTTTATTGCTTCTAACATGTTCATGAAGAACATTATGTATAAAATGAAGGCCTGATAGTGTCTCTGGAATCTGTTCAACTGAACATCATTGATGCCATGTCAGATTAATTACAAGCACTGTCCAGTCATTGGAAATCATCAACTGCGATATCTGTGGAATGGATGACATGGTATCGAGTGCAATAAAATTCTCTAGTCAGCTTGGAATAGATCCAGAAAACGATTTCCAACGACATCACCGAAGAAGGCTGGCTCTGGAATTTGGCTCCTGATCGAGTAGACGAAATGTGCGACCAAGAAGCTCATTTCACTCTGGAGTCATTTCTTACATTAATAATACTCCCCCTTTACAAAACATATGTTATTGTGCAATATTTTAATATTCTATTTTCTTATTAAAACAAAAGGCTATTTATAATTAACTTTCTTCTTCTCAGAGGAGCAAAAGGTTCGTAGAAAAACAAGAGAAATAAACAGAGTGAGCAAAAACAGAGCGTTGCTAGTGGAGCGCGAGTTAAATTAAAGTATTTAAATTATGTAAAAGTATTAAAAGTGGTCTTCGGAACGAACAATTATGTTTAAAGGTTAGTAACTATGGCATTTATTATGAACATCATTGCTCAATGAAGGAACATCCGATAATTTATGCTGAGAAGTTTTGCCTACTTTAACATGAAAAAAAGAAACAAAAAAGTTGAAACTAAAATATTAACGTAGAAAACATGGTAGAAAATGCGACCAGCACGTATTTGGCAACAACACGACAGTGATTATCTCGTCCTTGTTGTCGAAGGAGCATTTTACAGTAGATTCACATTGGCTATCAAAACCCAAAACTCATGTGTCAAAGACTTCAATGAACACTTTTTTCCTGTAACAGATTACTCATCTGCTTGTAGTTCTCGTTATGACCGCATTTTATGAAGAACGAGAAAGAGAAACAGAATGCGAAAACTTTCAAAGAGAAAGAGAAAACTTTCAAAGAGAAAAAGAAATAGATACAAGATATATAAATAAATTGACACAGTGCTTATATGCTTGTGGACTTGGAAAGCGATCTGTGTTCTGATAGGCCTACTGATAATTTAACACTACTGTTTTTACTGTGCTTGGAGCTGATGGGCAGCGTCACAACTTGATAATGGGTCAAAAGCAATCTATCTAATCAACTTGGGACTCAAGAGAGAAAATTGTATCAAAGGTATTAAATCCAATGTATTGGTGCAGCAAAATCTGCTAAATCGTCTGGCGTAGTGAAATTAACAATCTTGTGGCAGATTAGCGAAAACCACAAGAAACAACTTATCAAACAGTGGAAGTCATAAAAGGTTGCGATATTTATGGGAAAATGATAAACACCTTATTTGGGAGTAATTTGTTAAAAAATATCATTTGCAATGCCAGTGGCAATGCAGCGGAGTTCAGACTACTTCCTCATATAACTTTTGACCATGTATCTTTAACACCATCTTTCACAATGAAAGTTAATCTAGCAGTTCAGATGTTGTGGCATGGTATGGAGAAGTTATTGCCAATAATTGGTATCGACTGTGCTGAGACCGTCTATACTTTGATATCATAAATACGAGAAGCACAAATGAACATATTTACAAAAGAAATCCAGATCTAGCACCATTTACTCGTTAGATAAGTCAATGACCCAAGAATAGAGGTATGGATACATTACTACAGTATACTTCTAAAGATTAAATAAATTGTTCACGAGTAACAGAATCACCAGATAACGTTATACTAAAAGGAAATCATGTTAAAACATAGTTGATAGGGTTAATACAGGTGTAACCCTTGTCCCCAAATATCCAAATGGCAGAGCTATACCTCTGGTAAGATGGCTGACCTAAAGAAAATGTATAAGTATATCCCAGCAATCCACCTAGGATTCTATGAAAATTTGGTAGGGGATAATCAGAGAGCATTAGATGTGGAAAATGTTGATGGCTTGGACGAATAATAGGGAGGTGTTAAAAATTTCATCCAAACATTTAATTTTATTTGTCCATTTGCATAGTCTGTTGAGACAACCTTGATCTACTATGCCCGCGAGAAATCCAGTACATTCTCGAAGAAATACTAGGTATTCCACCCTTGCAGAAAATTTGGTTAGATACATGGAAGCCAAAGGCAATCACACCTGTCCTGAACTCCGACGAATGGATGACGGTGAAGGGTTGGAGGTGTTACTAAAACGAACCAAGCGAAATGGCACAAGGTCTGTGTCGATAAATATAGTGCGATGAAAGTAGGAAGGATTCTGAAGTCAAAGGAAAACAACTGCGACGTTTTGAGCCCATCACTGAATGAGACTTCTAGAAAGACGCGTTGCTTGTTCTCCTCGCCCGAAACTCCTGGCTCTGATAGCAAAACATGCTTCATCTGTATTCTGTAATGAACCTAAGACATGGAACAAGCCTCTGAGACAGGTTATGGACTTCGACAGAAAGGTGGCGAGGTACGCAAAAAATTTTAATGGCGAGACCGGAATTATAACTCTTCTGGAATGTGGCGATCACCGGCTCAAAAGGTCAAATAACACCTAAAGTGTTTCGCCTACCATATTTAGTTCAGGTATACAACATGCATTTACTATATCAAGTTCACGAGCTTCGGTATTCGTACTACAGTAATATAATGGTACTTTGGGCTTCGGGTATATAAAGTCGTCCAACAGCACAGACAAGGAAGACGAACATACATGTGAAAGCATGGTTTTCGCTGAACTTCTATTCTTCATGAAGATCAAAATCGATAATCTTGACGTAGATGATACGGACGCGTCAGACTACTCATCCGGAATACTACAAGAAATACTTTCTCACCTACTCGGGAAGCCTGTGCAGGAACTGCCACCTGTTCACTATTCAAGATTCAGGAAGCGAATACTGGGACGCGCGAGTATGCCTACGTGTACTGACTTAAGAAAGATAGGAAAAACAACGGCACAAGTAATACGAGAAGCCGTAAATCAAGTTTTAACCCACCAGCGTTCAATTCGTAACGTGGCCAAATCTTTTGGTATTCCCAAAAGCACATTGGACAGATACGTCCGAAGTAGGAAGAAAGTCATCGCAGAGGGTAAGTCATCTGATGACATGATGTATGAACAGCACTATCAATCTATCATGGTGTCAATCGTATATCCAACGATCATCAGGCTTCCGTTTTTGCAGCATATTTTCTCACCTGTGTCAAGAATGAACTATGGAATGTCCCAGACCGAATCAATGAAGTTTGCTTATGTGTTTGCTAAAGCTAATAATATTTCAGTACAGACTTGGGACAGAGACGAAGCAGCCGGGATTGAATGGTTCTGATCCTTTTGCATACAAGTAAATGGAACAAGCAAGATTGTATGCAAGTCATTTTTCTTGAAATTGTTCCAGGTTCATAAATACAGGGTCGAACATATTCAGCACAAAGTAAGAGATGGTGTAGGTTTGGGTGATAATAGAGGAAAGCATTGCACTCGACCCAATACCTTAGCAGATGATGTAGAAGAACTGATTAATGAGCACTGCCAGGCTATCCCCCACAAAAAATCGCATTACTCATTGAAGGACACAAAACTCAACTATTTTACAAACCCAGATCTAAACTTGAGAAAAATTCATGGAGCATTTTGCGACTTATACTGTAGTGTTACAGGTACTCGAGAGGACCTTTTAGATCATTCAACATTATGCACAATATTTTAATAAATATGTCAACTTCTCTTTTCGTCAGCCTAGAACTGACGTGTGCAATCTGTGCTTCCAGAGTGAAGTATCAGGAATTTTGACTCCAGAAGTCATGCCCCATAAGAGAAAATTTAAGAGGCACCAGGAGCTAAAAGATGAATTCGTTAGTTCGGCTGAATCCTTTGTTATTGACTTTGTTATCGACTATGCTCAGAATTTGTCCCTTCCGAAACTGCCAGTAACCGAGAAGTTTTATAATTATAAATGGCTCTACATTTTTAATGTAAATGTGTACGGATCTGGTTCTTATATGTTCCATGTTTTGGAGGATAGCGAAAAAAAGGGCGAAAATACTGTATGTGGTTTTCTCAATCACGTTATTCAGCTGGAATTCAATCCTCAGCGACACAAGCGCATTGTCCTCCTCTCAGACGCTTGCGGTGGTCAGAACTGAAACTACACAGTGTTCTCTTTTCTGTGTATGCTGGCTAACACACTTCAAGTCGAAATAATACATTTATTTCCTGTACGCGGGCATTCATATTGCTCGTGCGATCGAAATTTTGCTAGGTATTGCAGGGTTATTTACGGAAGCCAAATTTGTTATAACACAACGAATTTGACTTTAGTACACAACCCTGCAAATACTATAAGTTTTAAATAATAAATCTTTCATAAATAACTAACAAGTACAGGTATGTGCACAAATGCAATCTGCATTTTGTTTATGCTATTTTACGTCTTTTTATATTTAGAAAAACCAAAAATTCTTATTACGGTATTACCGTACTAATTTTCCATAGGTGTTTCACCCAGTCTAAATGGATATTTTTTTTACCTATATAATATTTCTCGTCTTTTATATTGCAGGTTCACACTTTGAGGAAATTAGATCAGAAAATGAACTGAAAAAACTCCTAAAAAGAAAGATCCAAGTAATTTCTAAATTAAGAAAGAAAAATCTAGCAGCATCCAAAAAAATCTTCGACTGAAAAAAGAGAACCAATCAGTGGTTAAAAATCTTAAGCTTTTCTTAACAGAATGTCAAATAGAAAAGCTGGGTAAAAATTCAACAAGAGGTAAATATAAACTATATAAAAAATAATAACGCGAGCTTTAAAGATTTGGTTTTCATGCCACACGAGGGACTATGAAGAATTATTAGAGCAAGACTATCCACTACCCTCAGTTCGTACCTTGCAGCGATCTATTTCTGGAATTAATTTCAATTCGGGGTTAGTAGTCGATATAATCGAAAGTCTAAAGGTCAAGGTATCTAAAATGACATTACACGAAAAAGACTGTTCACTGACGAAATCGCCTTAACTTAATGTCAAGATATACCAAAAGCTAACAATTTTAAAAAGAACCTAAAAAATACGTTTAAAACAAAACTTAAGAGAGATTATCTGTATTATATGTTTGTTCTGTAAGCTCGTTCGGCTTACGGTACTTTGTGTTTTACATTGTATTTTTTAAATTACTTTATTATTTACTAATCATTTCCTTCTTTTCGTCTAACATAGACTTTGTACTTTCCTCTGCTCTAGAAGCCAATTTGGCTATAGGGTTGTACTCTGTATGTTATAATAAAAACATTCATTCATTCATATACGAGTAGATATAATCTGGAGCGCGGGGGAAATTGCCACACTCTCTTATTTTATTTTCGACAACCGTCACCCCCAGGTCTTGATGAAGGACCTTTATGCGGGTTGTGCGGCAGTAATATTGGCACAGCATGGAGTAATTAGATCTCCTAATGCCGGCGGCAAGAAATTTAGGTATACCTAGTAATTATTATTTACCATTTATGGTACGGTACTTTATTTTTTTAGTAGCTAGCGGATGAAAAGTTGCCGGCCAGCGAAAGACGAGCAAACACAACTGAGGGCAAGAGCCACGTAACAACAGTGCCTGTAAAACTACTCCGGGAAACTAATTCCGCACATATTAGCAGCCATGAAGATGGTCACTTCGCTTCTGCCACCATTGGGTATCTCAAAGATGTTGCAAAATTGTTTGGAAGCGAAGTGGTCTTCTTCTTAAGTCAGGACGATAAGGCACGAGTACCTATCGGACTACCAGCGGCGCATAAGCAGGCACCAGTACTCGTGCACTTGGAATACAATTTACAAACTTCCCGATCACGCCAGTCAACATAAATTAATCCCGTCAGTGTATGCTGCATGTGAAATTAAACATGAAGTATCATGCTCGGGACCAACATAATTATATTGCTATTAGATTAGATCGGGAAAACACGACTCTACATCTGCTCATTCTCACGCCGTTGATTTTGAAGTGTTATCAACATTAAATGACCCGTAAAGCCTATCATTGTCATAACCGTAGATGAAGGTCCAGACGAAAACCCACACACACAAAAAAATATAATTATAACTGTATTAAATTTACACTTCGTTATGGAGAAACGGAAGAATGCTTTTCCAGTGTCAGGAGAAATGATAATTCTTAAAGCTTTGGAAATTTCTCGCAATTTAAATATCCCAAGAAATGAGTTCCGAGCAGGAAATAAACAATCTTAGTTTGAGACGACGAACAAGTCTTGCCCAAAGACTTACCATAGATTTTGAACAAAAGGTTATTGCCTATCGGAGGCATTAATTGATCTCCGCCAGCAGCATGATTATTTGCTAAGCCAAATGGGTAACGCAGACCAAACTCCAGTGTACTTTGAAATGCCAGTTGCAACTAGGCCTACTGTTAAGGAGATAGGAGAAAGATCAATTCTAATTCGGTCTACTGGGAGTGACAAACAAAGGTGCACAGTAATGCTTGCTGCACAAGCCGATGGAACGAAGCTGCCACCATATGTTGTGCTGAAGAGAAAAAAAGTTCCTACAGAAACATTTCCAGGTATTAGGCTATCTTACGCGCACAAGAAAAGGGATGGATGTCCGCTGATTTTTGATTTCATCATGATAAACCTGAGTATTTTGTACGATAGCCTTGAAGAGCTCTCCGAACTCTCAGTTAAACTGCAGCGGCAGGATATTTCAATCCCTGAAGCGCACAATCTAATTATACGCCAAATCGCAGTGTTTGACGGTAGGAAAGAAAAACCGGGCCAATACGAAATTGAAGCAAGCGAAGCTGTTGGGAACTGATTATTTAAGACAGTTCATCTGCACGTTGGCTGAAAGTGCAACACAACTATTAATTCCAAGCAGTTTTACAGTCCCTGGCAGACAATATGAGATCCCGTTTGCTAACTACAGAAGCTTCAAAGAATGATACCATAAAACGAAAACATGTCAAAGAGTACAACGAATTACTCGAAGATCTGAAAACTTTCGACTCGAAAAACTGGCCCGATGTGGATGATATTTTAGATAGAGAGGATAAAATTCTACGCCTTGCAATGAGATTCCAGTTGAACGGGAGAAATGCTGTTCAGGGCTTCCAATAATATAAAGATAACGGGGACAAAAGTGTTCCATCAGAGCTGTCAGAGCTGGAACCCCTCTTTGCCACAACAAAAACGTTTCCTGTATCCTGTATTGCCACTCGAGTAAGATGGATACATTATGTTATGAGGAGTATAGCAAAGATGATAAATAGTAAAATAACCAAATCTTCAATATCTTCGGTTTTAAGTCTTTTAAAGGATCCCTTGAAAATGGAACTTGAAGTACTTTGCAGTGAAAGTCCCAGTATTAATAGAACAAAGTTGAAAGAGGCAATAAAAATGGTCCCGTGTCTTAGTGCAATTACCCATAGAAATCGTTTCACTCTCAGAGGCATAATTTAACGTTCCGTATAATAACTTAAGAGAAAAAGAATGATAATAAGTAATTAGCCTATATCCTGATAGACAGTTAAAGATAACGTATTAGAAGTTCACATTCAAATAGCTTTAAACCAGTGTGAGTGAATAACTGTTGGTTCGAAATAAAGGAAATTAAATTCTCATACACAACCTAGGAAGTATAAGAAATAAGTTTGATGACTTCATATTATTAGTGGACAGCGAAAGCTCCGATGTGATTTTTCTTCAGAGTTTTTAATCCATGTCTCAGTCACAACAAAGCCTTTACGAAATTCATGGCTTCGAAGCTGTTGGTACTTTCAGAGAAATACGAAGTGGTGGAGGTGTTAACTTATGATTTATTTATACACGTTCATCTCTTTCTGCCAGACCTTTTCTTACGGGTTTCGAAAAATATAAAGTAGGAGTTTTAGAAGCATGTGCAGTGGAAATTAAAATTGAACATTCTCTATTACAAGTTATTGGGGTATAACGCCCGCCTGATGCGAATGTCGCAGACATCTATAATCTTTTCGATAATACAATGATCGATATGGGAATGAATAATACAGATCGATATGGCAATGTCCTCCGTGCGACAGTCAAACTGCCGCGCGAACGTCGCGTCCCGCCACGTCGCGACTTCGTGATCGTACTTCAATCAGGATGCTAAGTAGGTTAGATTTGTAGAGTAGCTATCTGAGAACGATAGAACCTTTGTGCTTCATGACGATAGTTTACAAATACAAAATTTTTTAAAGAAAGAACCACGCATAAGTTTGCCAGTGACTTACAGAGTCGTCGACTCCTGGAACGATCTCCCTGCTGCGGTGGTAGACGCTCCTACTGTGCCAATTTCAAGAAAAATTATTTAAGCATTATAGCCTGCCATTTGTACTGTTCCGTTTTATACAGATTTTATTGACTTTACTGTAATTATCATCCATCATGTATGATTAATATTCTGTAGATATGAGTCTTGTTTTTTTGTGACTTAGATACCATTTTGTTAATACCCGCTTGTGTTATAAAAAAAATCCGCGAAGTGTATCCATCAGAAGATGACATGTGGGATTATGTGGGGTTACCAGGAAGTCGATGTGGACTTTACGCTAAACAAACACAAGATATCAGAAAGCTGACATGGAGTTCACTCCCTAGAAAACCTTCTGAAAAAGCCTAAACGAACACTTATGGCTACTTCCCACCGGATACGTTTTTGTAAGGCGTAGCCTAACTTACGCCGTAAGTCCACCGCAAAATAATACACAGCGCGATTGGTGTAAACTGAAAAATCTTCTTGCGTTTGTTCTGCGTCTTTCACGCCGTAGGTTACGCAAGAGTTCACGAAACTTTTTCTCTTGTGTAGCGTATTCGCGCATGCGCGTTTCGCTTAATAGCTAGATCCCCATATAACACGTTTCAACCGTCACACAAGGCAAAAGTGCAGAGCACTTTGCTAACGTGCGTGCCGTGTCTGACGGTTGAAACGTGTTATATGGGGATCTAGCTTATCTCCCGCAATTAAAAATGGCTGCAAATACGTAAACACAATCGACGATTGATTTAAGTCAATAAATGTCCAAAAAGGATAATAATAATCACAATATTATTGGTCAACAGACAACAGCAGAGGAACGCCGATTATTGCTCATTATCCAAGGCTTCCAAATAGCATACGGAGCTGTCCGAGGAGTTTCCATGGCCATGACGAGAATTTTTCATCGTCCGTGCACTATCGAATCATGCAGAGGAAAGTATAGGACAGAATACAACGAAAAATACGACACTGATTTTAGACAGACACAATATTAGAACAGGAGCGACTAGTTGGGCAAGCACTTCTCAATGTCCACAAAGATATCACTGTTGAAGTTGAGAAGGTATCACACGATTTGCACGATTTCCACCCCTGCAAATTCGCTGTTTGAAGTTAAATTTATTTAATTATGTATGGCGCGGATTTAGAGACAAACGTCTAGGGGTGGCGCTAAGGCAACATGCATCATTTTGTTTTTCTCACGTTGACATATTTCTTTCCCCTTTGACTCTAGATGACTGACTCTAGTATACCTTTGTACCTTGTACCCTAAATAATTAAAAGTACTATGAGATTGCGTTTATTAACTTATTACTTTATTTTTTAGAGTCTTGATTGAAAATAATTATACGAATGCATTACATATTTTAATCAATTATTAATAAGTGAATTAAATATTGAAGTAATTTAATTAGCCTGCAAATTCAATTCAAAATTAATTGTTACAGTAATACAGTAGGCTACAATAATTTTATATCCTTTCATTTTAAGTGTTACACAACCAGAATTATTGATGAAACTATTGAAATAGCATTTAGTGCGGTTACAAACAGCAACGAGAGTGGTAATCAGAAATGTGATGATAAGATAAGATAATTTATTCACATTAATGGTACATCTGTACGTAGTGAGAATTAATAATTTCAGAATAGGCTATTGTTAAGATGCCATGGGGTACTGACCATGGGTTTTTGACGGATAGGAAATTATAATTCATATTAACATTTTGGGGACTATATAAAGATGATTTGCATACGGTAATTAAGAGTAAGGTAAATGGACCCATTGCGTGTTCGAGCACGTAGGGCTCGTGTGAATTTCTCTCGAGACTTTGTTTTAACGAGTAGGTTGTTCTAAATTAAAGGGAGAGATGACCTGGCACCCTAGCTAAACGGACCTGTTTTCGACTAAGAGTAATTTAACTTTATTAGAATGAATGAGTCCAGTAGGGAAATACCTTTCACAATGGTGAATGGAACAGTGGCAAATATTCTGGGTGACTATGAAATCGCTCTTAAAGGCAAAATAAGCCAGAGTAAGGGCCTGAAAATATCCAAGG
>JAQGBM010000059.1:0-19480 GCA_034698405.1 Symphylella vulgaris | reverse complement strand
GTATAACCCTTCCATTCCCCAGTTTTCCTAACAATCTCATCTTCTCTCCTGACAAGATTCCCATACAATATTAACCTATATTCTCCCTCATCTTATTATGACTATAGCATCGAAATTAATTCAATTTCGTGAACTCGTAACAGCAGCTTCGGATGCTGAGGCATGAAATATGTTCCTTTGTTTGAATTGTGGTTCTGACGTGCGTGCAAAGACTTCTTTGAAAATGCAGCAGGATATACGTAATAATAATGGTGGCCCACATTCTTCAAATTGTACTGCGTAGGCTGTTTAATTCCAAAACGTGCGAAAGTGCCGCGATCTGTTCTCTGTCTGAGAGACAAGAGAGCGAGAGAGAAACTCTCGGACACTTGGAGAAATTAAATTGGCACTGCACGCTAAAGTAGGCTATGTATAAGCCTGTATAGTTTCGGTTTCCCTCTTCACTTCTCTATTAGTGCGGTAACTAACGCCACCTATCGAGCGTTTCGATTATGATAAAACTATAGCGCTCTAGCTCCATTCTTCGAATCGAAATTTTCGAAAATAATCGGGAATTTTTTTCTCCGGATGCAACTAAAACGCTTTAGAGAAGCGAGAACTTCGAAGATCGGTTATTTCGCAATGGCATCGATTAGAGCGCACTATATAAAGTCTTTCCAAAATGATGACGTCAATGTTGTGACGTAATGAAGGACTGTTTATAGCGCGCTAGACATTTACGTACTACGCGGCTGTTTGAGTTTCTATAGATAAATGCGGGAAAGTTTTCTTAACTATATATTTTGCGAAGGCGCGGCGCCCACACCGATGAACGCTATAATTGTTATGGACGTGGGCATGAGTTAGACTATTTTCTAAACAGAACTTATAAACAATAACTATAATTATATCATTCGGTAAATGTGATAGATTTTCAGTAATGGTGTAAAAATAAGATGGCTAAGATGGGTGTAACTTATCATACTTTGTATTAATACCAAAGTTCGAAACTTCGATTTGACCGTTCTTTGCTTTAGTATTATTACTCCAGCATGTAGGCCTTGCAATCACTGCACCTTTGATTTACCATTCGTGGATCAAATGCGGTAGGCTATAGGAAAATCCCATTTTTAAAATGAAAGTATCAAGAAAATTCTGAAATTCTTTTCTAAGATAGAATCTGATGAGATTTCAGTTTTAAAAATTACAGGTAACCGAAGAAATTCGGGATGATGATGATGATGATGCGTTTTATTTACTGAGTCTTTTAGTCCTTTTGGACTCTATAACTTGAGGGGAATGGGCCTAATGAAATGGTCGTGGAACAGACCACCCATCCTAGTACTGACCATCACACCCGACGAAGCTTGACTTTAATCAACAATGGGGAGACCAAACCCCAATGCCACTCCGCCGGTTAGAAATTCGGGATGAGTTACAGTATACGGCCCAGAAGATTGAATAGGTTCCATAGGTTTTTATGGAAGCTCCGTAAACACAAATATTTTACCCAACTTTAAAACGTATAATCTCCGGAATTTCTTCGGTGACCTATCATTTTTAATTCTATTATATAGAAGGGTTTACTCTAGACTCTAGAGTAAACCCTTGTGTCTAGACTATAATATATACCTTAGAATAGTTTTTCAGAATTTTCTTGATTCCTTCGAATTCGCGATCCAACCCCCTTACGACCGAATTGACTTTATTAAGAAAATCGTAAATTTTTCCCGTATATGATTAAGATGATATTTCCGTTTTAAAAATAAGATACTTCTGTATGTCACTTAAATACGAAATTTGGGATACATATCAGATAATAAGACCCCGAAGCTGAGTAAAAGTTCGTAAATTTTTTTTCTAACATAATTACAAATTTCCAGAAGGGCTCTTTTTATCTCCCGAATTTCGTATATAAGTTAGCACCTACCATCCATTTTTAAAACGGAAATCTCACCAGAATTAAGGGTTCGTGATCCGCAAGGTTTTCTTGAGCCATATTTACAAAACCGCTATTCGCCATTACGATCGAAAAATATTTAAAGAGATGCTGATAATCTGATTCATTTACCAAGAAAAGATTTTCTTTTCTTATATTATAGCTTTTTTGGTTTACACGAAAAGAAAATTTAGGCAATAGACCGAAGTCGGATAAGCTAATGTCTACAAATATGGTGTGCTTAATGTGCCATTACAAAGGTTGGTATAGAGAAAATTCTCCATATCGGAAATAGATAACTGTACAAAAGCACACCATATTTTTAGACATTTGATCATCTGAAATCGGTCTATGCGAGCACGCTACTGCTAAATTTGAATTTTACGCTTCTGCTGATCAGCTGACCGGGAGTGAGGGATGTGCAACGATAGGCTATAATATTCTCTATTCATAAACTATTCAACAGAACTACGGGGTACACAACCATACAACCATCAGAAGTTTCAACATCAGTTGGAATTGGAAATATATAAGCAAGGTACGTATAACCCTATACTACAGTAGCAGACTTTCAATCCATCTACGTCACTTTAAATGTTACATATTCTAGACAAGTATATTTTTCTAACATAGATATTCCCTATATTCCTGGAATTCCGTATTTTGATAGATCTTGTTTCTTTTTTTTTTTTCGTATACATATACAACTGTCAATGACACCCACAGCATACGTACGTCGTACAGTGTACACTTTTGAGCTTATACTATACAACACGCGGGATGATCGTTGTATATGCTATACAGGGTTTCCCCCATCACAAAGTGTTTGCTGGTTGCATCCGTTCGCAACACCTGTATTGCTCCGCGGGCATAGATAGAAATATTGTACACACAGAGCGCGCACACAGACGGCTACCTGCCTTTTATTATTCCCCTTATATCTAGTCGATAATAATTCCGTGACAAAATCAGGGACGGTATATATCGTTGCTATACCTAGATATATAGGATACGGTATATCACGCTTTCGGGCCTCGTGCTGTATTGGGTCACATGATAATAATATAATCAAACTATTACGTATTTCGACCGTGGTTTTGGTTTTGCTCATCAACACGGTGTGACCCGTTTTTCAAATTTTCACCTATAATCACGAATCCTAACTTTTTTTCTCCCTTTTTGAGTTCTCACATTTATCAAGTGTTTGATACTCTACCTATATGGCTGTTTGAAATGAATTAATTATTTTTTAATTTAGACATAATTCAAATCATAATATATTTTGTTTCAATTCAAATTTTATCGTTTTTTCTACAAAAATAGTTTTGTACTAAGTAAAATATTATTTTTGGTTGTAAACAATATTGTCTTCTATTTATTTTTTGAAAGATGGTTGCCTCTCTCTCGCATGTTCATAAACAACATCAGTGTGTGTGAATATGCTCACGTTACTATCACCAGCCACGTCATACATCATCATCATCTTCTTCATAATCACCCCTACCTCCCCCTTCTTAATATAAATACCCACCACCCTCATTTCCCCCTCCTTTTTGCAAGAGCAAAACATTTTCCCTCATATTTTTCTCCCGTTTTTCATATTTATCCCCCCTTATACGACCCCCTCCCTCTCATTTCTAATCACGTGATTGTGTTTGATTCCCCATGCTTTTTTCATATCGATTATTATTATTATTATTTTAGTCGTTTTAACGGTATTAAATCTAAAAAACAGTAGCTTTTTTTCGAAACAATGTTGTAACGGCTCATAATTTTTTCTCAGGAGGGGATGTCCTTAAAAAATGTTTGCAGACCATGGAGCATAATTTTGACAGAGGCTCTATAATTTTGTACTATTTTGGTATAATTCCATTCTTAATTTAAAAAAAGACATTAGGCTACTTACGGTAGTAAATATTAGTGTGTCCAAGCTCACAGACTCTCTAATATCCATTATCCACATTATTCTGATAACTGTACCCCCACGGATTATGGATAAGTCTATGTAAATTACTTAAAATATGTAACAGTCGTACACTAAAGAGAAGAATTACGTATAAGGAGAAAAGGTTATGGTGGGTAACGTAACAGTGATTATTAAAATGACTATGGAATTTGTTGGGGCAACATTTAAAATCCAAACAATCTTTTCATAAAAGGTCAAAATGTTCAACGTTTGGTTTTAGAAAAAAAAAATAACTCGTGGTTTTTAAATTGTTATTTTTTTATTATATTATTATTAATTCCTGAGTTTTATCGGTGAATCCTTTGTTGTATCATGACAGTCTGTTATTATTTGTTCATCAACGGCATGGAAACTTATTCAAACATCAAACGGAAATAAAATAAATTACACGTGTTTCAATAGCGAGATCATATCCTGTTTTATTTTTTCAATACTTGATTATAATATCCTGAATTTTTGTTTAGTTTAAAATAATAGAATGAATCATTCAAAAAAAGCAAGCGTAACTTTTTAGAAACTAAATCTGTAATTACGTTGTATTTTTTTTTTCTTTTTGTTACCATCCAGCATAACGCGGTTTTTGTGGACAAAAACTTCGTCAGCTCAGCAAAATCAAAATACCAAAAAGAAAAAAATATATATAACTAAAAAATTATGCTTGACGACCCCAATCTATAAATTATAAAATCATGGGTGACTGGCCTTCTGTGCCATACCATCATCAGAAGTGAATCATTTATTCAGCATTTTTATGGAATAACATGTTTTTAAAAATAACTTGTATTTATTTTTAAAATCAATATTAATAAGGTTAATTACATAAAATCATTATTGTTTCATATTTTATTTATTACCAATATCAATAATGTCGTCCAGTAACTTGTGTAAGTGTAATGGTATAAAAATCATTACATCGGCATGTTCATGAAAAATCAATTAAATATCATTGTCCTTTACCATAAGGTTAAACTAATTACCTAAAATCATTACTGCCATCTTACAATATACGTTACTCGTGGTTACTCCTTATAACTTTGGTAAAACATAAGTTTAATACATTTTGGAGCCTAAAATATCTTTTAGCCAACGTAATTAATTATGTTTTTAAGTCTCGTTTTATGTTTCAAAAAATATCTTTTGTTTCCAAATCACTGTTCTACTTCTTTCTATAATGTTAGTGGGAGGTAATTACCTAAAAATACGGGGTAATTACCTAAAAATCATTACTGTTTCACATGATATTTTATTTATTATCCATGTAAATTAATATATTTTCGCGTACATCAGGCGAAGATATTAACTTTGGTTCTTTTCTTTCCTATGTTTTTTAATGACAGTTTTCGGGGGTCTAAAAAAATTGCTATATTACATCATGACTCTGTTTTCAGAGAAAAATGATCAATTTTGAGCTCGCTCACATAATAAAGGGATTTGGCGAAGGAGATATATGTATTCCTTTATTATTGTTCCCGCTCTTTTTTGTACAGCATAGTATATGACAAAAGAAAACTCACCGTGAATACAAACAACTGCTCCTGCCAAACAACATAATCTCTTTCTTTCTTTTTTTTTTTAAAGATTAGTCTTTAAAATTTTCTTCGCGGCACACTGGGAAAAAATGAGAACCCATCAATTTTTATAGTTATTCCTCTCCTCTCCTTCATTGCAACCCCGGCTCCCCATACTTTTTTTTTTTCAAAAATAAAACCTATATGATGGCACTTGTAATCCCGATTTGGCCATTAATAACGAACGACAATCCTTATATGGTATATATTACTATATAGTACGTATACACAATTTTCGGTATGATATTATTATATATGTTGCTATATACATGTATAAGGTATAGGGAATGCGTTTATAAGAGAACAAAAAACCATTAAAATGCATCCATAGGTCTCTGCTGCACCATCGTTATCGTATGATCATCATCACCATGAGGAAACAATGAAGAAGAAAGATAAAGAATCATATTGGTTTCGTTTATTTTATTCAAAAAAGAAAATCATTGGAAAAATATGAAAAACAAAAGAAATTCCATAAATTGCAAAGTTTAGGGAAAAAGTAATAATGGCATCTAAAGTCGGTGTCAAGTTAAAATGAAGCAAAAATCGCAGGAAAATTACGTATTTTCTTGGATTTTTGCACGTTCTCGTGAAATTTGGGGATAAACCTATGTCAGATGAGCAAATGTCTACAAATATGGTGTGCTTAATGTGCTATTACCAAGGTTGGTACCGGTATAGCGAAAATTCTCCATAGCGGTTATAGATAACAGTACAGAAGCACACCATATTTTTAGACATTTGCTCATCTGACATCGGTCTATCCCCCAAATTTCACGAGAACGTGCAAAAATCCAAGAAAATACATAATTTTCCCGCGATTTTTGCTTCATTTTAACTTGACACCGACTTTAGATTCACGAAAATGCTAAGGCAAAACTAAGAGAAAGAGCAATAGTAATGCTCTTTCGGTCTTTCCAGGCCTGATGATGCGCTTATGCAGGAAAGTTAAAATTAGCATTAGTATCGCATTTTTGCTTGGAATGTTCCTGAATCGGACTCAATGTCTTTATATTTTTGGTGAAAAATGAAAAAAAAAAAAACTATTTTGATAAATCAGATCTCTATTTTGTATAAAACATGACATTTGAAATTTTTTGTCGTTTTTAACAAAATTAACAATTATTTTTCATTATTAACATTTTAATATGTTGTTAAATAAAATAATGTCTTCAGCATTGTTTTTAAGTTCTATTTGATATTAGGCTATGTTTTGTTTGAATCTTCAGCATTGTGTAAGTGTTGTTTTTTTTTTTTTTTTTTCATTTTTAAAACTGTGGTAAAGACCGGTATGTTTAATTTCGAGTTGTGTTATTTTCTTAATTTTGTGTATATTTTAATATGATACGTTGTATAATGTGAAGAAAATAAGGCGCAGCATAATAAAGAGCAATGTTCTCCGGGTTCTCCCTCAGATTTCCTTTTCAGCGAAAGCGGGGGAGGTGAAAATGTTAAGTGTGGTGCTTAATTTAATCTGAGATAATTAAAGACGATGTTTATAGAAATAAAAATCTTTTCTCTTTGGGGATCGCTTAAGTTTGAAGCAAAAAATATACGAGTTTATATCATTTGATTAGATTTACAGCTTTTCCTATAATAGCCTACAGAATATATTAAGAATGTAAAAAAGTGCTTAAATGATTGGTAAAAGATTATTACGGTAATAACTTAATTTTAATTTACATTACCGTACTTAACTTATAAAAGTAATATATTTTTTATTTATTTTCAAATTTTAAATAAATAACACCATAAATTCAGTGCTTGTTTACTATAGGTTAGCCTATATTGTTTTAAAATTTTGGGAAAAAATATTTCAAATCATATTTAAATGGGAAAAAAATTTTGAATAGCCTTATTACATTTTCTTATGAATTATTATAATTAAAAATTAGCATTAATGATCCGATCGGTATCAAAATTGTAATTCAAAGCTTGAATTTAGAAAAAAACGTTGCTTTAATTTCAGAGATCCTTCAATTATATGTCACTATGATTTAAAAAATTCTTAACACAAACTAGTTATTAAAACCCAATTATATCAAAATTATATCCATTTTTTAATTAGATATTTCTCCAAACACCTTGAAAAGTTAGCGCGGCAGGCATATGTTGTCAATCAGTAAATTATACAGTATTATAATAAGGCAATCATGTTGCAATTAAATTTATATTATCAAGAGAAAGGTCCGTTCGGATAAAACATTATTTCTCGGGGTGATTAATGAGAAATTTAGCAATTTCCGCGAAACGTGAGAAAACTTAACTAATTACAATCACTCTTGTACTGCAGCAATTACCGATATACACATTCGTAATGGTAGCAACAGTACAAAAAGGTAGATGCCTAAAGGCAAATGCCGTTATAAATGAAAATAAAAAAGTCCCTCTGCGCTGTGTAAAAGAGAAATTTAATTGTTACAGCATAGCAGTTTCTTTTCTTTTAAAAGTAATAGCATCAATGTTGACAATCGTACTATCTATCAAAAAAGTAACTTTTCCGCGTGGAGGGTGAATACGGAACATAGTGAGACAAAAATAGGTTTTCAAAAAAAGAAAGAATGGGAATATACTGTACTATGAAGGCTATACAGTGGATCTATACAGTGGGCGTCTGTAATATCGTATACAGAACCTTGGCCTCCTCCCTAAACTGTTAGGAGAGACGGTTTGGTGCTCACGAGGCACAGAGTCTCTGTGGTATATATTGCGAATGGTATAACACACCGCGAAACAAGCTGATTCGAAAAATAGGGGTTTCCGAGTAAAGAAAGATACTTCTTAAAATCCAAAGCACCATATTTTAAAAAAGAAAAGAAAAAAATCTTTAAAAAAAACGTTGTTATTATTATTTTTTATTGTGAATATTAAAAGCATCTCAAAATAGATTTAAATTCTATTTTTTAACATATTGAAAATGTTTTTAATGAATGAAAATATTTTAGAAATGAAAACTGTGGTTAAATTTGTTTAAAAATAATCTAAAATGAATATTAAAAGTATCTCACATTAGACTTAAATTCTATTTTTGAAACATATTGAAAATTATATTATACTACTTTTTAATGAATGAAAATTTTTAAAATGAAAAATATGGTTAAATTTATTTTAAAAAAATAATCTAAATTTGAATGTTTAAAATATCAAATACAAAATTGATTTTAAATAAAAAAAAGTGGATTAAATTGTATAATCGAGCATTAAAAAATGTTAAGCCTTTTTTAAAATAATACTTTAAAAAAATATGTTTCTTTAAAATTTTAAAAATTAAATTTCAAAAAATTAAATAATCTTAATTTTATAAAAATACATAAGCTATTTAAAAAATATCTTTATTAATTGTTAAAAATGTATGTTAATTTTTTTTTTGTTAATTAGTGATTATGTAAATTAAACGTGGTCGTCTTAAAACATTCCCGTAAAAATTCTTTTGTCATACCATTCAAAGCACTCTCTTTGCATGATAAAATTTCACGAGACGTAGAATTTTTTTTTCCCGTTTCCCTTTCACTGTTAAGGGTTGCTGTATAGCCTACATACGGGGTCAAAAATGCATTGAAAAAAAAATCTGAACCACTCCCCTCTACATAAACATACAAACATACTATAACATAGAAAAAAATATGGAGTATAAAAAGGAAGCTAACCTGTATAGCACCCATGACTAGGGGGCAACAACATGGTTCGACGTAGGACGATGTCACCATTTGAAGCTGGTCCGGCCAAAAAATTATTTATAGAGTCGTGCGAAGATGGTCGTTAATTAAAATTTCATCGTAATTAAAAATTCTCACTTTAAATTAAAAATCCTCGTTAAAGAAGATAAAAATCAAAATTCACTTCTAAGAGAAAAGTAAAGATAATCCATAGCTCAAAACCGGAATTTTTTCTAATGTACTTTGAAAAATCTGCTCAAGTTCATTTAGAGTAAAAACAAAACAAAAAATTAAGTTTTATCCTACAAAAAATCACAGTGCTGATGAAAGGTTGCTTAAAGACTGCCGGAAATTCGTCTTGCAGACCCAGTTTAAAACTTCAGGTGCCGGGAGAAAGATGATGTTGACCAATCCGATTTTATTTTGCGTCGTAGCCGGTATATATAATTAATTTTTTTTCTCTTATGGCCAAGATATTCGTTCGCGGCGGCAAATCTCATTTCACATTTGAATAAACATTTTGCCGAGCACGACACACCACACAAGAGAAAAAAAAAGCCTCGCGCGCTTGCTCAGACGATCGTTGTAAAACACTGTAGTTTTAAAAGAGTATAGATGAGTGAATGTGTGTGTATTCGGGGATATTTTCTTTTCCCCTTCTCTATACCGCCTAGCAGTAATTATCGCGCTGCAACAAAAAGCGGTGCTAGTATTACTTCCCCCATCAGCCGCTGACTCAAATTATAAAAGGGTACATTCATTATTTACTATCTCTTTTCTCTTTCTCTCTCTAGCGAGCGCTAGCTCCACTCTCTGCAAACTTATTATAATATAAACAATACATACACAACGCCGGCCCACTATCCTCCAAAATACTTAGTTATATAAAAGGTGGTCGCTCTTGCTTTTGTGCCAATTAGCCCATCTTTTCTTACGGTCAGGCCAGACTGTGCAAAATATTTCCCTAAAAATGTGGTATACAATTTTTTTTTTAAAGAAAGAGTCCGAGAAAAAATATAAAGAACTATCTTTGAGATGAGACCCCCAAAAAAGGACAAGTGGAAAATGAAAATATGTGTCTCATTCGTACAATTTCGCTACCTAATTGCATAGGTGAAAAATTAAAATGTAATAGCGATAGATATTCACTGACGTAGGGACGCAAAGCGCCGACAGGTGGCAGCACCTTGCGGACGTTATTTGCATATGCAAATGCAGTGGAGTTAGACAGAGGCGGTTCATAATAATGATCTTCCAATGTGTGCAAGTTTAGCTGACTACTGTGGCGACGCCCCTTTCAACCGATGCATTAAGAAGTTGCACTTGCCAATCAGAAATCGGATACGTCATTACTCCGCTATTATACACATACATTTCAAGTAGATTTTTTGTCCATCTTTAACGATGGACCCCGCGGATCGCGTGCCTAGCGCTCACATGGTACACATACACCTACACTTTCCATTCAATAGCGCGCGCGAGCTCGACACTGGTATCGGGCCTTCTCTTTCTCCTTCTCGCTCGCGTCGAGCTTCGCACGCACGCACGTTCGTATTTTTTTTTCCCATGCAACACTTCTCTATCTTGCCATCAGCGCTGTTTTAGTTTTTTTTTTAAACCCTATGTATAGTCTCTGTTGAAAGTTGATACCACCACTCGTTAATTTGCATAATTGTTCACGGAGGATTTTTTTAATAACTAAATAATAATTGTGATTAGCGCCTGCTGCACGCTACCCAGCACGAGTCTTTGCGCGCGGTATGTCCGGCACTTTCACCGTAAAATGACTGCTTTTATTACGTTTGTTCTCTCTCTTTATTACGATCCTAATTTTTTTCCCCTTTGTCTAAACACTTGGAGTTTACGATTGAAAATAACGGTAAGTCAAAAGAGCAATGAAAATCTAATAGATTTAGACGAATTTATCTTTCAATTTTATTTTTTTACTCTTAAAACTAAATCACTTTAAAATTTTAAAATTTATATTTAAGCCTTTTTTGAATAACAATAGCATGGCAAAAGCAAAATAATTAAATTATTAGGCCCCTATTAATTTTTTTTACCCTAATCTATTTTAGACACCGTGTTTTTTATTATTATTATGCACTTATCTTCATTTAAAATAAAGCTAAAATAATTAAAATAAAATATTAAAATAATTTTGCAAGAATTAAAATGTTTAAAACCGCATTTTTTATTTTATCTGTCTTCAGATTATTCATAAAATCTCGTTAGTTTTATGAAATCTGTTTATATTTTATTTTCCCAACAAAAAAAAAAAAAAAAACCAAAGTTATAAAAAATTTTTATGAATATTATTCATAATATTTTGCGCGCAGCAGGTCATAATAACACAGTTACTGATCATTTCATTAGCTTGGTATGATGTAATGCTGGCAAAAATGCCTAAAAAGGATCCCGCCTATTTCATTTTAATATACAGTGTTGCTGGTGGCAATTATTCCGCTATACGACAACTATATGAACGTACTATAATATAATACAGTCTCTATATGGAGCGAGTTGCTTAAAAAATTTGATTGTCACACTAGGTCTAAAAAGAAACACGTCCAAAAAAGAAAAGCGAAATGGTTACATCTCTGCGTCTCTCTCTCAGAGTCATAAAGAATTTTATGACTGCAACCCGTGTTTCTTCGACGCTTCGACTTCGATTTCGAGTCGAGCAATTAAGATGCAAATTGTTGTCATAAAAAAAAAATCTACAGAAAATACTGAAAACTCAATTTAGGAAACGATTTTTATATACACACATTTTTTTTTTTTATAAATTTCTTCAACCCTCTCTCTTAAAAATAGGGTTGACTATGTCACTGTATTTTATTCCCAGAAGTAAATAAAATTCGAAGCATTGAAGCCTAGGTTATAGACTCTTACAAACAGGGGTTTTTAACCTGTGGTTCAAGGACGTTAACCCATTTCAAGGGGTCTGTGAACTTGGACAGAATATACAGATTTTACTCCATTAACACCAAAGCACCGATTTATATCTTATAAACAAATGAATTAAAATGTTCTGAGAATGCTTCACCAAACTGCTCCCAAATCTTTATTCTACAATTAATTGAAAGAAAAAATAGCACGTTTAACTCAAGGATCATCACATTGATATTGATCCTAATCCTTATTATTCCTGGAAAAACTATAGATAAAGGATCTATATGAGTGGGACGTATCTGTAGGCTATGAGAAATTGAGTATAGGTTATATAATACTGAGTAGATGAGATGGTATAAAGGAAGAATATTATTCCATCCGTACTTAAAACTAAAATAAAAATATTTAATAGCTACGTTCTCAATTCAATGGCTAGTCAATGCCAAGCATTATAGTTTCGCTACTGTAATTATCAAAATTCACTTTTATTCAGTATTGTATAAGCCTTTTGAAGACTCGCGTGAGGCTCCATGTTGCAATTACTACATGGATAGATTATAACACCCGTAATTAAGTTGGTTACGTGGATAGAAATAATCACCGAGCATATCAACAGCTAGGTTTTTATTTTCAAGGTGACAGTACACGTTCTCTATACATTTTTTACGTCCCTATTGCTTTTTCTCTTATAACCTTTCCAACAGCAACTAAAACTATTTTTACTATCCCATTTTTGCCCAATTTAAAGATCCATTAAAATCGCACACTGGAATGAGGAGAGAGATAAAGTCTTTACAACAAAAATAGAAAATTTCGTAGTTCCGAATCCGACCACCGCTCGTCGCTACTTTACGGCCCAGATATTCTTCGAGTATAATATGGATGATAGAGAATCTGGATGGAGGGGGGTTGACAACTCGCGATATATATACTTGTGATGGCTGGGTTTGGAAGTTGGCGTGCGCAGACACAAAACAGCCAAACACACACAAATGCATCGAAAAACGGTCTCAGTATAAAAAAAACCAGGGGGTCCATAGAAGCGTTATATAGTCAGGGTCAAGGTTGCCTTGTGTGTACTATACTTACAGGCAGAAGCAGCTCTATATGCTCTGATGTGTATACTCGTAGTTCTTTCACATAACCTACACTGGGTGTATATACTAGGAAGGAGTGGAATGTTATTTTTGTGTTATTGATGTTTACAAGAGTACATTTCCCCCATTTTTGAAGGATACGTTGAACCGAATATTGAATAAATTATGGGAAAAAGACGAAAGACATGCATTTACACACACTGATTTTCCTATTTAACAATGCATGATGATCTTATCTTCTTAATCACTAATGATGAGCCAATGCTATCAGAATCAGATTGCTGAGTTGGTGTAAAATTTTTTGTGGTGATTCAAGAAACTCTGTTAAAATCAGTAACTTGATTTAAAATGAAGCCTATCTCTAGCTCATCATTATGCGTGTTTCATTCGTGAAACTTGTTCAAAAAATTGTTGATGATAATGAATCATAACTTAAACAGTTTTTCATTCAGAGCCAAATTAAAAATAGGATACTATTCGTATAGGGTTTCGGTTCATTAAATTAAAACCAACAAACTACTCACTGTGAGTCAGGTAGGCTACATTGGAGAATGTAAAATGGATGGATGAATAATGACTTATATTTACCTATACCACAAGTTTAATTAATTATTGATAGATTATGAGCTTAGCTTTGGGGCCAAAAGCAACTTAGGTCCTACCGGTAGGATATAGTAATTGGACCTTTGAATAATAGTAATAATCTAAGTTAACCTAAACTTTAAAAAAGTTACACAGACCCAGAAACTGTGCGTCTAAATTTAGGATTAGTCTAAATTCTAAAGGCCAAATGCCATCCAGGCTCCAGCACTACTTTGCATCTTAGCCAGTTTTAGTGGTTCTTATACTAGGGCGGAAAATGTTTTTACCCAATTTAACCACTTCCGAAAATGTATTAACTAGTCTACAGAAAACCCTAAAAATCAAACTACGAGTATACGAGTATTATATGAATATTTGTCAGTGTTTTTCTCAGTAAATTTAAAAACAACGGAGAAATTAATTAAAGTAAAAGATTAGCTTCAGCCTTTTTTGACTGAATTAACCTCAATATGAGAAAATAAAAACTAGAAAGTCATGGAAATTTTACATAAGCTTTAAAAGTTGACAACTGGGTGCTGCCACGATTTTGTAAAAAAAAATGTCTCTTTAATTATGGATATTTATATTCGTACGCAATTAAACGCACGCACGAAAAAAAGGGAAATTTATGAAGTGTCACAGGTCTATAACGTTAGATATTTCAATTCAACCACAAATTACGTTTTTATAATTATTTATGAATTATTATCATGCAAACCTACCTTAAAACCAATCCATGTAAAAAATTGTTTTTTTGGTGGTGGGGGAGAAATAAAATATGGGAGATAAAGATGAAACAATCAGCCCTGCGTGCAAGGAAGTGATACTGCGTGATGAATACGGACCTGTAAAAGAAAAGAGAGGAAAAAATTGGTATAACATAATATATTATAACAAACATAAACGAGAGTATAATTTAAAATCAGGCAACTGGAATTCCTATACGTACAACATGACTCTGACTATGTAACATGCCTGCCTGTAATAACAGCTAAACAATGCAATTAAACAATAGGAATACCTTTGCTTACTTTTTATTATAATAAATGTAATAATAACACAGCAATATTGATCAAAAACTTTTTATATAAGCCGTAGCAATTAAGCTATTGGACATTGGAAATACCATTTTTATTTTTTTATTTTGATGTAGGATACTGTTTACTCAAATTTATCGTAACTTGCCTATTCCATGTCAGAATTTTTTACCCTAACATGATTGAAAAAGAGTAAGCTCTTACACGGCACAAGCCGAGTGTTCTGAAGCGAAAATTGAACCGGTGGCCAGAAGCGAACCAAATTTTTTCACTAAATTGTACTGAGACCAAAGGTGTTTTGTCTGCCTGTTTATTCTTTTCGGGTCAGTTGGACACGGTCTAACATAGGGGCTAAAGTTTAAACTCGGACCCTAATGGACCGAATCTGGTTCTTATGCAAGGTGACTCAAGACCAGTCTTGGAATTATTCTATGCAACTACTCTAAAAAGATGGACTAACACCAGTAAGTACCCCTATAGCTGCACTGCCAGAGAAGTACCCCAATCTTCAAAAACTCCTTACAAATCACAGACCTGATGGTGTCACAATTCCAAGCTAAGTGTTTAACAATTCAATAGCTGATCAAAGGAAATCACTGTTACTTTTTGTAAAAGAAAAATGTTCGAATTTTAACGAAAACTAATAGTATTGAAGTTTTGATTTGAATTTGTAATAATTTCTTTATTTGTATAGAAGTAACGACAAAAAACTAATTCTAACCGACATTTAGTTTCACTGATCGACGTATTTTAATTCTTTTGACTTGCATGCAAAATTTCAAATCGTACTGTACACTTCGAATGAGTCTGCATAATTACACAAAAAAGTATAGTGCTCACAAAAACCGTTTTAACTATAATATGAAATATACAGAATGAAACAAGGAAATGAGTTTTGTTTCAAATTTCAGGCCATCTGCAATAAGGTCATGATGATGCAGATGTGCTGCTTAAAACCCTTTCGCTTTTTGCTGGTATAAGCTTCAAAAATACAATACTCATTTGGTTAATAGAAAAATGTTATGCAAATTTTTATAATTGTATATCTGATTATCAATCTTTACGCATGTCTGGCTAAATCCGTTTTGCGCGCGAATGAGAGAAAGGAGTTTGATTTTTTTCCCTCTTTTAATTATATCCCGTTCTCATCAATGCAACGGATATTGATGTTTGCATTTGCAGTGAATGGTTTTAGATTACTGGCGAAACTCGAATCGGCCGGAGGACGGGCTATTGTCTCAATGGGACAACGGAGAGAGAGAGAGAGAGACAGAAAGAGAATATTGTATTAGAGAGCTTTTGGTTTCGAAACTAACACTTTAATGTTCTCTGAAGCGCCAACCGATAATTAATGCAGAAACTAGCGCTAATTGTAACGGTTATAACCCTTAGGACAAGAGAGTGTATATTGAAAAGAGAGAGAGGGAGTGGGTGGGGGAGGGTAGGTTGCCGCGCTGCATCAGCCTCGCCAGATGCTTTGCCGGACAATAAGAGAAGGGAAAATTGAATACGCAATGTCAGCATTGTAAAACTCACCGAATGCATATATTTCCAGCGTTATAATTATAATTTGATGTACAAAACTATCATGGCTACTGTTAATTGTCAGACTCTCGCCGACCGACCGTTTAAATGTGATCATGTCTCGTCTGGCCATTTTGTTTGAAAGGAAAAACTTCAAAATAACAACAATACGAGGTAACATAATATTATTATCAACTTCCATCGAAAGCTCTCGTAGATATTCAAAAATGGTGGTCCCGCGAAATTACGAGTAAAAAAATTAAGGTCTGTCAAAAATCAGGAATTCTGTCAAAATTGTAATGTAAATTCGAGCTCATGCAGTTGTTTGTCAATCATCATAACAAGTAAGATCAACTGAGTCAAACCCAAGCTCGTCATGTAGGTTACCGGTAGAATCTATAACACGACCAATTCATCTCCTGGTTAATAAATTAACTCCATAGCTTCAACTCTACCTTCGTATATAGTACATCACCAACAAACTTTATATGCCACGAGTCCGGGAAAAACCGCCAATGTTTAGAAGACCTATCTTTGGCTTCTCCGTGTGTATCACGTCGGCACGTGATACAAAACAACAATCACGAAGCTTTGTTTGCTCACACTGCAATGCCAAAAATATAGGTCCTCAGATTATAGGCTAGGCTAATTAATTTCAATTAATACAGTAGAATTACCGTTATAGCACACCAATAATCAAAGTGTACGTTTCAAACCGATCCGAATCACGAAAATAACGTAAACAAAACCAAAAATCTACATGACCAAATTAAAACATCATGGACAACCAACCGACAGGAGTCATTACAGCAAACATCGTCGTCCTTAATTTACACCATATATTATAAGGATTTTTCGTCATCTCGAAGAAAGAAAAAGGTCAAATTTTTATAGAAACTCGAGCATCTGTTGTTCGTATTCGGTTTCAAAATCAATTTATTCTCATCTCTCCTTCTTCTTCAATTTTCTTTTTTTGCTTTGCACTTGGCAATATAAATGAAAGTTATACTTCATTCGATAGTTTTTACGTGACAAATAATAATTGCATAGAGGGGTAACATGTAAAGTTATGCATAAATAACCTATAACCTAATATAAATAGGCCTACAGAGTATACTTTAGTTTCATTCTAAGGCATGGCGAAGACGAGGGCACAAAATCGTGATGTTTCTGGGAACATTGTTGAGCTATAGAAAAAGAAGCACGTGATTTGCTTAAAATAATCATATAAGAATGGATTTGAGTGACGTGATCGTTTTTCTATAGAAACAATGTTCCCAAAAACACAATTTTGTGGCCTTGTTCTCGCCAGACGCCCAGCCATAAGCAGTTATGCTATACCAGTTATGTCATACTAAGCAATAGAGCCTTTTTTACACCTAAAATATTTATTACCCCCCCCCCCAAGTGGTCCAGGGCGTCATCAGTCCAAGGGAGGGGATATACGTACGTCCTTCTTCGTTACTCGGTTGAGGGCGCGAAAGTCCGTACAAAACCTGACGTCCCCATCCCTCTTCTTGACTAGGACCACGGGTGCACTCCAAGGAGACGTAGAGGGCTCAATCACTTTCAATTGTAGCATTTCTTGGACTTTCTTCATCAACAATTCCCTCTCCTTCCAGGCTACCCTGTACGGTCGCAAATGGGTGGGGAGGGCGTCCCAAGTGTCGCAGTCACGGCCTTCTGTGGCACATACACATCACCAGAGATGGTATTAAAAGGCGGACCGGCTGGGTCCTCAACTGAAGGGCACGAACCAGGCCCCTCCTAATAAAGCAAATGTCCGATCCACAGTCAAGGCTGCCACGACCTTTCGTCCCATTAACATACAATCTACATGCGGCACCTTAGTAGCCCATGGTATATCTGGGTCTTCCATCGCCGTCAATCGACCTTGCGTAATTCCCCAATCTCACGCGGCAATGCCAGGGCGTGAGCATCCGTAACATGTTTGCATGCCGTCCCGGGTTCTTCCAGACCATGGTTGAGGCGGGAGAACTGGTTGGAGGGCGGGGGTCGCAGTGGGGTCACAGGGAGAGTCACCCAAATGGGAAAACCTCTCGTGACACAACCACACCCGCACTTTGATTTTTTTCCATTCTTTAATATACGACATAGTAAGTTAGGCTATATGCATTTGGGATTATACGGGGTAAACTCCATTCTACGTTTTGCTGCTTTTCTATATAACTTATAGTATAATAAGTTTGGAAACTAAATTTGATTAAATTTTTACTCATATTAAAGTACAGTATTTAGGCTATATGCAGTAACTAATAATACATAATTTTTTATGCTGTGACTACATCAGATGCGTATAAAAAATTAGATACCGGTACCGAATATAATAATAATGGTATGTCATACTCCTATAGCTTATTCATAATGCAGCTTAGAGAGCACACACTCAAAAAAAAAAAATCCGAACATTCCTGAGCACTTGAGGCTATGAGATTGTATCAGAAAATATCTATAGTGCAGCATCGTTTGAAATCAGATTAAACAAACCGTGCATGAATATAATGAAAAATCCAGGCTCACAGTCAGTATTACAGTATTATAATACGAGTATAATCTTACCCCGTAATCTTATATATATAGGCCTACTAATGCTAATAATGGATGTATATAATATAGGCGTATACCATAATGTTTTCCGGAAAATCAACAAACCACGTTAAACCCTGCTATTTATATTCTATACGGTATCATGTTAAGTTATATGGAATGGATGAATTTGTTTATAATTCGTATTCTTCCAAGTATAATTATTTTCATGCCATATTGATTGAAATTCGGGTATACAAAATCATTTCAATCATATGCAGCGCTTATAATAGGCCTATTGTATTCAATGATCAAAACATCAGAAAGTAATTTATTTCTGCTCTGTATAGCCTATTAGAAATGCTTACCGTAATTTTTTTCGTCTTTTTCGGTAGTGGATGTGCTGAAAAAAATATAATCATGTTGATATCTTATATAATTATCAAAGTATAATTTCTACCGCTACTAGCATAATTTGAAAAAAAAAACATATTTGATTTGCGTTTCGGATTCGGAAAGTTTTCCATTTCCATTTTCTAATTTTGGAAAATTTTTAGAAAAATTATTTTAGGAAAATTTTCATCAGAAAACTTTTCCGGGAAGTTTTCCAACCTATATGTTTTTTTTTTCGAAAAAATTCACAACTCTATACTTATACCAGTATTATAGGCTATGCATGCCAAAGCATGT
>JAQGBM010000058.1:0-19570 GCA_034698405.1 Symphylella vulgaris | reverse complement strand
AACTGACATAATTGTTACAGCTTCTACAATACCGTAACTTATTTTACAGAATTTTTAAAATTTGATCTAATATTGGCCCATCAAGAACTATTAATTAATATACCGTAAGGCAAATTAGGCTGTAGTAAAAAATGTTATGATTTTTTTTATCATTAAAACGTAAAGGGAATGTAGCATGGTCAAAAAATTTACTTCGTTATTATGTGCAATCATGATCCCACTTTCAATAATGCATTTTTTTTTTTATTCCACTCCTAAGGCATAAAAAAAAAAACGTATTTTAAAAACGGGCTGTCTGACGTCATCACGCCCGGAATTTTTTGGGAAAATAATTTGGAATCCTGAATTAAAATTTTAAATTTTACCAATGGTGCAACGATCGCATATCGTATCATTTATGGTTCTGTGAAATGCCATTTTGATGTGATACTGCCTCAATTGAGGCTCAGGGAACCGAATTTCAATGGAGATGACGTAAGACCGCCCATTTTTAAAAGTTTTTTTTTGTGCCATAAGAGTGGAATTTAAAAAAATTCTAAATGTATAATCAAAAGTGGAATCACTGTACGTAATAACAAGGGAATTTTTTTGACTAGATGCTACATACACCTTAAACTATGTCCTTGGCCAAACCAGGAATAGATCTGGGTGATACCCATATTTTATATAAAACTTAGGCTATACACACTATTTTTTTCTCCGTTTAAAGACTTACAAAATTTGTCTTTGTAAAATCAATTCTATTATTCATAAAGGATTTATTAGTAGAAAATGTAGATTTTTTTACTCCTGTTGTAGGAGTCAAAATTATAAATTACATGTCTAAAATGAAGAAGACAAGAGACATTTTTGGCAGCTTTGATACCTCAAATACTTTCCTGGCACCCCTTTAAGTTAGAGTTTCTCCCTTTGACACCTGAAACAAAATCAAAATAAGTTATTGTCTCTATACAACACACTTGCTAAATACTTGTTACTTAAAAAATTGTGTGGGGTTAATTTTTCAGTATGAAACTATAATATAACTTAGACTGACTAGTGTAATAGATTGATTAGTGTACAAAATGCCTATATACAAAAAAGTACCGTACTATGTTCTGTTGGCCTAATGCCTAACAGAAGAACATAGTACTTTTCAAAATTAACCTATTAAATAGCCTATGTGCTTATGTAACTGACAACTGGAGCAGCCTACATATTACAAAAAGTTTCAAAGGACAAAGGCTTAGGTTAGTTTCAAGAATGTTGTTTTTCAATTTCAGTTTTGGATTTAATAAGACCTTTAAACAGAAGACCACGGAGCCCATCCTAAGCTGAGCCATCATGCAGAAGTGTGCCATGTAAATGTAATCCTATGAGTAGTCTAAACACTCCGTTCTCCGTAGCTCACTCTCGCGATATGGAGAGCAAAACTCAGTGCTGTGGCCTTCCGTATACCACTTTATGAGTAGGCCTATGGTAACAGTAAGTCAGTAGCCTAACTAACATGCACTAGTCATGCACATATGAGTATAAACTTACTATAAAATCTGTAATACAGAGGATTAAACCCTCACACATTTTATGTTGAGAGTTCAGACTGTTCTAGTCTAGAGCTTGCAACATTCGGCTTTGGTCGAAGGAGAAGGATAAAGGTTAGCCTATACATCAAGTTCCTTTGTACTTGGCACGCTACTACTGTGCATGGCTTCCTTAACCTAACCCCAACCTTACCAATTATACCTCCCGGGTGCCAGTGAGTGTACCAAGAAATTAAGATACCCCTGTATAACCTATCAGCCGAACGGTAAAAGGTCCATAGACACCAATGTAGATGCACAACTGGTGTTTGGGTAGCCTACCAGTATGATTACGTATGAATTGGGTTGAAAGGTTAGATTAGGTTATTTTATCACCGCGAGCATAGCCCACAGGGATACTAAAACGCCTCTAGGGACCAACATACGATGATACGCCACATGTAAGCACCTATGATAGCTTCGTCTACGGAACTACGGTATCTACCCAACCAAAGTTACCAAACTTATAGTCTTACCCTTGCTTCCAGATATTCAATTTGTCTCTCAAGGGATGTGAGTTTTTCGTTCAGCATTGCTAGACGTGACCTACAGGACAAATCTAAAATAATTGTTATAGTGAATTAATAATTCTGTTTTAAAATATCGTCACAAACAAAAAACAACCACTAGTACCAGCTCAGCTGCTTAGATCAGCACGCTAAATAGTATCATCAGGCGGCCATAAATAGGATAGGCTACTTACCGAAGGAGTTTAGGAAATCAGTTATTTTTTTAATACTTCCAGTTATAACTTCAATATTCTCCCTATTCGCCCAATCTTGTTGTATTTGTTTTTGAATTACAGAATCTCCTCTCCCCATCATGCCTGCCATTTTTGTTTATTATTTTGTAGAGACGTGAGGAGGCGGAGCGCTCAGCTGAAAGTGCGCTGTCATTATAGCGCGAAATTCAAATAAAACATTTTCCTATCAGGCAATTTTTAATTAATTTTTTCAAGTTCTAACTTCTTTTATCTTTTCTATCCCTTTTGATGTCTCTAAATTACAGTAGTTACACGACTAAAATTCACTTTCTGTGAAATACAGTCGGCTTCAGGTTTATTATTTCTCCTTTCTAGATTTGGGTTCTTTGATGTGCTAATCTCAGTGCTAAACAGGACAACTCCGTCCACCTGACTTGTTATCAAAGTTAGGTTATGACCAGGATACATTGATTGATTGCTCAAATAAAACGTACCGTAGCCCTCGGGAATATCATGGCTAGGGTACGTACGTTCATGGTAAAGTTCATGATTGGCCAGTCGTCATTCTCTATACTTTCCGGGAGTTAATCCGACTAGCTTGAGTTGCTGTACATACCGTATTATTCCCGAGGGATAAGTAGTGTTTAAATACTTTTTATTGACCACTCATAGAATGCCTAGTCTCCTATAAACTAAAATAAAAATAAAAAACAAAGTACAACATCACTATTTATTGTTTCTGAATTTTTAATGCAATTAATAATTATCATTCCAAGATTAAATCTTAAAAAGCTTATCCTTTTACTCAAAAATTTGACAAGTGACGTCAAATCACAAAGCTAAAAAACGAATAAATAAATAAATAATTGCTGTAGGGTTATTTTTATCGAAATTGTACGAATCAGTACCTAATTAAAATTTCTTTGGCCTAATAAAGCATAAACACTTTAATACAAACTATATCGAAATAAAACACACTACACTGTGTAGCATTACATAAATTATATAACATTGTCTGAATACATTTAAACACGTAGGCTAATACGTTTGCAGTTGAGTTAACGTATAATATTCAAGGTATCTTTCAGTTTTTCTTAAGTTATTAGACAGTTCTACATCATATACTGTATTTCTAATTAACAAAAAATATTACTCTATTATCGCTAAAAATTGTTAATTTTATTTCCGGGAATTGATTCCCGGTATAGTGGTATTAAAGTTACCATAATATCCAACTTATATAAAATGGTAAATAATATTATGTACATATTTACTATATAAAATAAAACGTAATATAAATTAATGTGTGCAGATGATTATTTTCTTAGAATTCTTCTGCTACTGTAACGGTATTTCGCACAAATGCTTATAGAGTAAAGAATTAAAAATGATATAGATAACTTAAATCAGACTCAGACCTCAATTTTCAAGATCCTTTCGACAAGAAAAGTGTCTCCTAATTAAAAATGAAAGAGTTTTTAATTAACAAAGTACAAAAAATTTTTTAAGGACAATAAAATAATGTCAAAATGTTTTTGCATAGTGCATAATATTTTACTTACGTTAGATTTGTACAGATAGTAAAATGCTTTAAACAGATATGCTTTCCATATTATGCTGTTTAATCTGTTGAATTATACAAGTGGTAAGAGTTTGGCTTAAATAATGTTCCAAAATCTCTTATTGGCGCTTCATTTTATTGTTTTCTGAATGAGGACGTATATTTATTTCGTATTATGATAAATTTATAACGTAAACACCAGTAAAATAATTATGGCAAATTAGAATTTTTTATAATGAATATTAAATAGATTAAACAATTCGTTAAGTTGATAAATTCTCAAGACAAAAACCTAATATTTAAGTAAACCAAGATTTTTCCTTTATATTCGTTGGTAGAACATTATTATTACCCACCTTTCTGCAATATGCGTACTAAAGTAAACCTAATAAATACGGTGTTTATAAATTCGTTATAATAATAATTAAATGCTAATAAAATTCGATATCCTTAAAAGGATACAATAAAAAGTATGGTATAATTATTTCGTTTAAATGTTAATTCAGACAATAAAATCTAAGTACAAGAATCAACTCTCTTCCAAAATAATATATCGATGTATGTACTATTTAAAACAAAAACAACAATAAAGAATCTGTACAAAAAAATCGCAACCGGGGTAAATTTTGGAAGTTTGGGGACTTCGATTCAGATCTCATAAATAATTACAATAATTCGTAGTTATTAGCTCTTTCGTTAAGGCTATCGTATATTATATTCGATTTCGAAAATGCGTAAAAGATGTGCTAATATTTTCGAAGACTAGGACACGATTGGGTTTAATGGCAGCAGACCATTTAGTTACAATATGGATGCTTCTTTCATGGCTTGAATCCACCTATAAAATAAATAAATAAAGAATTTAATTATATTTTTCACATTAATTATAGGGCCTAATTCAATAAACGGTACCTACCTTGTAGCTGTCTGCTGATTGTCTGCGTAAAATGTTGAAGTAGGGAGACTAGCATGAACCAACTGAAACATAACCTCTCTATCCACTCCTTCTCTTGGCTCCAACTACAATTACATAATTATGAATTATTTAAATAATAGGTATCTCCGCCATCATTTTGAATTAATGTAACGTTTTAAGGGTTTGGTAACCGAATGCATTCAAAACCATTTAACTTTCAAATGCTAAATATTGTATCTCAAATATAAGGCAACGGATGTTCATTATTCTTGCATCGTTGGAAATGGTTTTTTATCCGTATTTAACAAAGGGGGCACCAATATAAACTTGATAAAATTATTTCGCTACATCTGGATAAACTATGCCAAATAAAACGAGCAATTTGGCGGATAATGGGAAAACAACCCAATTTTGAAATATTTTGAATTAACTTACCTCACCGCCTGATTTTATTTTAAAACCAAGTAGAGGTAAGGATTCCAGAGCTGCAACATCCTAAAAAAAAATGTTTCGATTAGCAATATAACTTACGGACTTACCGCAAATAAAAAAAAAAAATGTCTTCAAAAATTTTTACCTCGCTCGCCCTGTAGGTGTATAATACTTTGTCTTTAATGACAAACCACCTTCTTTTCCAGGTTTTTCTAGTCCACTTGTGCAGGTATCCTGCTATGTCGGAAGACTGGTCGTTAGCGCAGACCTGTTTACGTTTTAAAAATTAAACACTTGCGTTTTAAATTAATTTAACAAAATTATACACTTTATTACCTCTTGTAATACTTTAGGTATTGTTCTCGACCATCCTCTCCGGCCATCTTTTGGAGAAAGCCGCTTAAACTGTGCTTGGAGTTCCGTTGGAAGTTCTTGTTCTGTTCCCTTGTTGTCTATAAATGTAAAAATTGTAAAATAAAATTTTGTCAAAATAAAACTAATATTACTAAAATGTGGATGTTACCTTTCTGCAAAGAAGTAAAGCACTGATCACAAACCCTCGCCGACTGGAATCGCAAATACTCCAAGGGTGCTCGCCCTGCAGAGCAGCCTCCACACACAACCTACAGAAACATACTCGTATACAGTACTCCATAATTAAATTATTCGGGGGAGGAAAGGAGACAATAAATACTATAGACCCAAAAGAACAATTAGGCTACAGTAGTAAAACTAACCTTCCCGCACGCTCTGCAATGGTGCCGCCGATGAGTGACAGTGAAAGGTCTTGTGCAGGCTTGACACATGGTTACTCTAGCATCAGGAATCCAAACGGGAGCTAGTCTACCCAGATTTGGTCCATGCACTGTCAGCTATAGGGTTACAATCATGCAGGCATAATGCATTACAAGCAAACACTTATCGAAAACTTGTTAAAATTGCAAAATTACTGGCAGGTAAACTCGCATTGTCAAGATTGTTCTGATTCAGATAGTTTTGATTCTGATCATGAAAACGAGCTGCTAACAAGCACCGGGAATATGTTGCCGAAACTAAATCCTAAGGTCAGGTTTTAATTAATTAATTTTTTTTAAATTTAAATATAGTATTAAAATAAATTAAAACAGGGCTAAATTAATTTTCATTGGATCCGATAAAAGATAAGAATTTAAAAATAAATGTAAAATATCTCAGCAATAATATTCATGATTCTTGGAAATTGTTTCTTATCCGTCCCACAATCAATATGTTAAATCGTTAGGACGATGATAACAGTAGGACGATGAGGTTATAAATTACTAGAATGAGGATTGAGCGTCGAGATATTCTTTAAGTTTATTTTTAGAGGTAGCCTATACATTTCAAGTGCTCCAAATCACTTGTAGTTCTAAACTGATTTGATTTTTTTCCAAATATTTTAATAGCGTGTTTTAACTTAGTTTTAGGTTTTTTTTACTGTGTGTTAATTATGTAGGTCCCCAATTAGAGTTATGCTTCATTAAAACACATTATAAAAGAATAATAAAAAAAAAACTTAACACATTTTTTAATAAATTAATAAAGCCGTAATTATTATATTTAAAAAAATTCAAAAACTACATGCAACTTTATTACTGGTATAATTTATGCTTTCAGTACCTTTGGAATAGGACAAAAGCTCTCTCTCCTCTTATTGTTGTCTTCGATAGCAGTGTTCAAAACTCGAATCCAATCATCCCTTTCTTGGGGCGAACTAGTAAAATAAAATATTCGTAACGTAGGCTTCCAGTTTTCCTGGACCATTCACAGATCACTACAAACGTAACTACAGTAATTATTTAGTTTACCTAGCTGCAAGAGTAAATGACCTAGCCAAACTGATTATGCTGAATTCGTTGCGGTAATCTTCCTGAACTGGGGTAGTCACCTGTAATATATAAACAAGATAGAACCCACTGGTTATTTTCTTTTTATGCACAGTACTCCGAAGCTTTAAAATGATTAGCCTACCTGCATTCCATTAAGATTTAATTCATAGTGGACTTTGTAAAGTCCCTGCGGAGTAATGGATGTATACAGCAAGAAATCATTAAACTGTAAAAAAAATAAACAAACATAAAAATACTGTACTCCCGTACAACTGTATTTTGTTTATTGATGGAACGATTATTTTCTGATTCTCATTCTGCAAAGACGTATTGGTGGCATTGACGTAAAAGGTACTTACGAGAATGAAATACCGTGGTTGCATGCCTTTCCTGCACAGTTTTAAAAGTTCGCTTTCTTTCAATAAAACCTTTAATATAATTAAACATATACAGTAATTTACGTATTTGATAGCTGGTACATGGTACCGTACAATGTTTATAAGTTAATTTTTTACGCGGACTTACTCGGCCTGGTTTGATAATTTCCAGATGACCGTGAATTTTGTTCTGAAGCTGTAATAGTTGACTGAAATTATCCTAGAAAATGAATAAAATTCATAATAATTACCTAGGATAATAATATTAAAATAATACAAAATACAAAATAATAAAGAATAAAAATTAGGAATCTAACCCCTTGCTGTAGAGCTCTGTTTGCATGTTCAGCCACTTCTCTCATAATGGATAATGCAACTAGATAAAAAATATATTAACCATTAATTTAGAAAATACATAATTTTCACAAATCACATTGCTTATAATCATGGCCTATGCCAGTAAACTACCTTCGGTATGTTTCCTCTCTTCAGATTGCTCTGGTAAATGCCTAAGGTAATCTGCAAAGTTTTCGATGGTTATGAAAATATGCTTATTGCTTATTTTACAATGATAGATTTTTTTCTTACCTTCCAAAAGCAACCTATACTGGGGTATCCTCTGCACAGGTTTCAACATGTAATGTTTTAGAGCTAGCCTTTTACATTTCTCGCTGGCCTAAATAAGTAAAAATTAATATTCAAATATTGTAGCTGTTACAAATTTAGTATGTTAGGCCTACTTGTTTTTATAAAAGTTTACCAATAAATAATCCCTACATTAAGTATATGTATGTCCTACCGTATTTGCAAGATTCTATAGACTATATAGTATATACCAGGTATATACCTATTAAATTACTATAGAATCTTGGTATTTGTCATACCGGTATACGGTATAATATTAACTTATAATACCGAAAGAAAAAGAGAGCTTAACTCACCTCGAAATCTCGGACCGTTTGAGCGAATTGAGGAAACTTAACCATAGCTTCTTCCAGTAAAAACATGAGACTTTCGAAATCTCGAATGTAGCTCGTATAAAGTTTCAAAAAAGGCCCTTTTTTCACAATTACATTGGCAATTTCTTGCTTATTCTCCCAATCGGTAATGCACGATTCCAGATCGGACAAGAGTTCTTGGTTTAGATTTTGAAGTTGTGGGAGGTAACACAAAATCTGGTTCAGCACGGCTTCCGGTACTACGGGATTTCCAAATTTTTTCCTTGCTTCGTCTACGTAGTTTCTGAAATCCTAAAATTTCAATATTAGTTAGTTACTGTATTCATGTTTTAACAACTTTTAACTGATGTTATACTCACCACGTTTAAGAGTTTGAGCACTTCGACAAAACTTTTTTCCGAAGTCATGAGTTCTTGAGCAACGTAAAAAGATCTCGTATATCTAGGGTTATCAGGTGGTGAAGGACTCGTATAGAATTGTCCCTCCTCTTCGTCATTACTCTCTTCTTCCGAACTCGTCGGCTCCCAGCTGCCCTCTGAATTGGAGAACGAATGGACAGTTGCTCGCGTGTCGCTAGAACTTGAAATCTGGTTGGCGAGACTATGGGCAGCAGCTTCCAGGTCGGTTGATTCGCCACTCGGCATTCGACTCAATTGAGGCACCGATAGCGAGTTCTCACAGTCTGAAAAGTATAAAGTAGGAGTTCCTGTAGCGTCCGTTTCTACGTCGTAGAAAGACGTAACTGCAGGAGATTGGACATCGTAAAAGGCTGTGCTGCTGTCGGTAGGAGAAAGGGCGTCGCAATAGAGCGTAGAAGTGCTAGAAAAGATAGAAGAAGCGGCGTCGAGAGGCAAAGAAGAAAGGTCTGCAAAGCTCGGAGAAGCAGCGTTAAAGCGAGAGTCTACATCGTAAGGCAAATTTGTCACGTCATTTAGCGTATCCTGACGTGGCAATATGGCGTCTTCGAAAGACTCGCTAGAAAGAAGAGAAAGACTGTCGTATGGTAGATCCCTGACCCCCTTTAACGTGTCAAAGCGAGCTAGTACGGCGGCCTTATAGGAAGCAGAATAAGGAGGCGTCTTTTCTCTGTCGAAATAATCAGCTTCTTGATAAGCAGCAGAACAAGAGATTGGATCAGAAGGCAAATTATCCACCCCCTGCAAAGTATCGCTGCGGGCAAGCATTGCATCGTGATAAACAGCAGACTGACTACGAGTTTTTTCTCCATCAAATGATTGATTTTTGACACCTTGTAATGAATCTTGTCGAGGAACGTCATGATAAGCAGTTGATTGGCTTTTTTCTCCATCAAAAGGTAAATTCTCGACCTCCTGTAAAGTATCGTGCCTAACTAACGCAGCATCGTGATAAACGGTTGAATGGGCCTGGTCTCCATCAAAAGGCAAATTTTCAACCTCTTGTAAAGTATCGTGCCGAACTAACGCAGCATCTTGATAAACTGTGGAATGGGTCTTGTCTCCGTTAAGAGGCAAATTTTCAACACCATTCACATTTTCTTTTTCTTGGTCTACTGTCTGCCTTGATTGTGGAGCTGGGGACAATTTTTTCGCGTCTCTTAACGGGCTAGCATCGCTTCCATCGTAAGGCAGGCTTGCAACATCAATATCGCTAAGACTATCTTGAGGAATCAGAGCAGGTACCGAATTATTTTTAGCCGAACTACTCGCCGAACTCTTTTGTCTCGGAGGTCTCACCGGGGGAACTGTAGTAACGTAAACATCAAACATACCGTAACCTTCCGGAGGTAAAGCGATGTGATCAGAAGCAGATTTGGTAGGAGATGGCTTTGCTTCTTCTACCAACTTAAGCTTGTCATCTTCAAACGGTTTCGAAGATATTGTATTGGCATCTTGATTTTTGTGATTTGGTAGCTGTTCTTCTAGAGTATCGTCTGAGCTATTTGAACTTCCATCACCAACGTAAAACTGGGATGATCGGGAGGATCGACTCTTTTTGTTCTTCTTTCCAATAATTCCAAGAAATCCCTTTTTTCGAGTCTGCACAGGCGTTTTCGGATCTTCTTCTTCTCCTTTGAGAGGTTCGGAAGTGTCCGTGTCGGCAGCATCTCCAGAAAAGTCTCCTTCGTCATACCAACTCGTGTGGCGCATTAGTTGATAACCGCACTCTCTCTGCGCTTTTCCATCACTTGATGCGCTTGACAATGATGGACTTCGCGAGTTTGAATCGCCTATGTAGAACTTGCTCCTACCAACAGAAGTCTGTTGATTTCCGTTTATATCCATAAGCCCATCTGCAATTTCATCCTCTAAATGCTCATTTTCTCTCACTGACTCGTCCGTATCGAAAGGAATAGAATCTTCTGGCATAGAATCTCCCGATACAGTTACTACTGTACGTCCCTGAACGTCGGAACTAGTTGTTGGCTGTAGATCATCTTTGGATGTATCTTTTATGATACTGCTATCAGCACGAGCTTCCTCGCTGTTTGTATTCGAATCCTCCTTAACTTCTTGAGATCCGCTGCTTTTAGCTTGTTCGCTGCTCTGAGTATTCGAATCAGTATTTTGTATTACGCTGTCTTCGTAGCTGATTTGTTCGCTATTGGCATTCGAGTCCTCATTGGTAGACCCACTTAAAATATTGCTCTCTGAGCTAGCTTGTTCCCTGCTGGACTCTTCTTTCGAACTCGTTTCTGTTGCGCTGCTTCCTGTTGCAACTGAATCTTCTTTAGTTGAAGTACTGGTTTTTTCCGAGCTAACCTGCTCACCGCTAACTGTTAGGTTCAAGTCATCTTTGAAAGAATCACCACTCTTATCTTCAGGTCTGGTTTCTGTAAGCTCAAGTTTTTCTTCCGAATAAGAATTAGACGGCTTTGTCTCGTCTTGTAAGGAAACCTCAACCTCGTCTAAACTTTTATGCTCTTCAAAAGACCTGGTATACTCTGATATTTCTTCTTCCACTGGTTCTTTCATTTGAGTAATTTTAGAGAGTGATGCAACTTCCTCACCTCGAATTTCTTGCATAGGTTCACCATCTCTTTTAAGTAGGTCTGAAACCCTTTCACTCAGAGATATCAGACTGCTTTCAGACAAGTCCATTTCATCAGCTTTTAATCGGTCCAATAAGCTGGTTAGCTCGGACATATCCTTTGGCAACATGGAGATATTTGTCGTTTGCAGTTCAAATGGAGTTAATGGTCTTGGAGGTGGTGTTCCGCATCCCATTTTCCCGTCACATTTCTTAGGTTCTGGTTCAGTTTCCACGTTTACGTTTTCATGGTTATCAACGGTCGGTATTTCTACCTCCTCGTCGGGTTTTTCTTCCTTAACGGGATCAGAACCTATCTGATTAGCAGAAGATCCACCACCCGAGGAACATTCTTCGCTAGTCCTTTGTTCGGGTACTGTATCAAGTTCTCCAGAAAATGAATCCAGAGGCAGCTGTTCCGTATCAACGTCATCGCTACTGCCATCTCGCATCAGAATGGGAAATGAACTTCCGGAAATTTCGGAAGCTTCTGCAGTAAGTTGCAAGGGTGATAAGCCTTCTTGGGCCAAGAGTACTTTTAGTCTTTCGTCTTCTATTTCAATCGCTTCATCGCTAAGAAAACCGGAATGACGACGTATTAATCCTTCGTTTGATGGAGATATAATTATTCTTTCGTCTTCCCCCATCATATCTTCGTACCTCCTCCTATTTCCAAGTACTGGAGAAACCATCGTGATCAGCGAAGATTGACTGGTATCCTGAAGAGATGATCTTTCAGACCTCTCCCGTTTGACAGCAGTTTCGACATTGTTGTTTTCCGAATCTAGTACATTTGTTTCTTTAAGTTTGGGTTCTTGACTTCTGTGTATTTCTAAGTGTGTCAAGTTCTTTAAAAATTCGTCGACTAAGGCAGCAGAATATTCTTCAACTCCTTTCAATTGTTCCGGAGTCAGGGAAATCTTTGGTTCGCCTTGGGCAAATTGGTGCTCAAATTTTGATTCTGTGAGATTTGGACTCCCCTGAATATGTGTTAATTCAGATTTTAATATTTCTTCTTCTCTTGTAGGTTCCATTTGACGCTCACACTCCATCACGGTTTGTACCAGACCTTGATCAAGAATGTTAGCAACAGTTGTGTCGAGATTATCTCGCCCCTTCAACTCTGCATCGATCCCTTGCACACTCCCTGAACGGAAACTTGTGTCGATAGGATCGTCACTTGGTCGAACGGACATAGACTGACTCGTAAATGTCTGGCTTTGTATTGGAGTTTCTCTCTGTGAAGATGTTGGTGTATACGGCCCGGGACAAATTATAACCGGTACAGGAGAAGAACTAGGAGATATGTCCATAATGGCTCCTTTAATCTGAACACCTTCCATTGACACGCTACTCGCAGAAATGTCGGTGTCGTGCATAGCTACCTTATCTGCATCAACTTCGGACACGTGAATAAAAGAAGCATCCAATTCGCTTACATTGAGGCGATGTACCTGAAGCTCTCCAACTCTTAAACTTTTGGCGTGAATTCCTTCCTCTTGAAGTTTCGCAATGACCTGTTTAACAATTTCGTCTTGTAGAAGAGAGGGGGCAACGAAGGAGAGAATATCTCTAGTTTCTGACGGTCGAAGTTGACTAAGTGCTTGCAAAGCAGCTTCCTTTGCTGACTGTGTTTTGTTTGTGTAGATTGGTGCAGTCTGTTCAGGTTCCCTTTGAATGGCTTCGGGGGTTTTTCTTCTCTGAGGTGGAGGGGGAGCTTCCGGTTTCATTCCCTTTGGTAAACGAGGAGGTGCAGCGATTTCATTATCTGTCTGGATTCCTTCGTCTCGTTTATATGTTGGAAGAGGAGGCAGTGGACGGTTAACCATACTTGTCGTGCTTGACTTTGGCGGTGAAGTCGAATCTACTACCCAATCTCGCGTTCGTTCTGGAGTTCCGTCCACCCAAGGAGTAGAAGAGGTTATTAACGGAAAGTCAACAGATTCTGTCAAAGTCTCGGCGCTAGTAGCTGATCTGCTTCTCTTGCGATCTACATCTTCTAAACTCGATAATGCACTGTGGTAAGACCCAAGACTGTGATAACGTTTCTTTCTGAAACGAGGAGGCGGCGCTGGCATGGCTTTACGCGATCGTCCCTGAGTCATTTCTTCATACCGAGAAACGTGTCCTTTTATTGGTTCTTCTTCCACATCTCGCTCGAATCGTATTTCTTCCATCTTGTAAAACGGCGACGAACGTGGTATGTTGTCAAGTGATATCTGTTTCTCCATTTCCATTTTTTCGTATCGTGACAGACGTGGAGGCGAAGGCTTCTTTGGTGGTGCAGTCCTAGGTGGTGGCATTTTGTTTTCACTATTTAAACGCGGTGAAACTGTTCTAGGACGAGGAGGGCGGGGAGGGGGTACTTTATGTCTTATTGGTGGCAATGAAGTCGAAGCAGGTCTTGGCGGCGCTTCGCCTCGATGATAAATTTTTTTCTTTGTTTTAATAATCGTATTTGTCGGTGGTCTCGATGAAGGTCTCAATATCGCAGGAACCCAGTTGGGAACCTTTCTCGCTGGTTGTTCAGGTTTTGAGTTCTTAATAATTCTTTCCGTTTCGATTATTGTAACCTTAGGAGGTTTTGGCCACGGTTTTAGCAGCTGGTTTAGATCCAGTAGAATGCCCGAAAGGGACCGTTTTGGCACAACTGCCTTTTGCGAGTTATGAGGCACTCCCGATGGAGTCGAACGCGCGGTATAATTAGGAAGATAAGTCGATGGCGTCGATATCATCCCTGATCGAGAGGAAGCCCTCGATAAAGTTGACTGCGACGGTCTCGGTGGAATTGGAGGTTTGGGTCTTTTAGGTCTGGAGGGAGCTGCGTTTTGTTGGTAATTTGCTGGTGTTTTTCTTCCAAGAGATCCCTTTTTGCTAACGGATGCATATTCGGGGTAATTTCTTGGTTTGGGTTTTAGAGAACCCTCGAGGCTGTTTTCGGTGAGAGCATCGTGATAACTTTCATCCGTCTCGTCGAAATGATTAGAGGTGCGCTTGCTGCTTGGTAATGTACTCACTTTGGGCACTTCTTCTTCCTCATCCATCCACATTCTGTGGACTTCTAGAACCTTTTCATTATGCTTCTGTTTCTGGTTTCGTTGGGCTTGTTGAACAAATTCATCTTCAGGCATGATACTGTAAAAACTTTGTTCCGATTTGCTCAGACCTTCTCCAGTCCTTTTCTTTTTGGCTAAAATTTCTTGCAACTGAGAGGCATCTATGGTTCCCATGTGCGCCGATTTAACTGATCTGCTACCGTCAAGAGGCATACTGGTCTGAAATTCTTCTTCCTCCAGAGGCAAAGGAGGAGGAGGACATTCATCTTCCGACATGAAAATATCTTCCGATTCAATAGACATAGACACGTCAGCCTGGAGTGACGAAGTTCGGCTCACTTGTTTCATTCGGTGAGGCTGTTTCGGAGACGGAGTTATTGCAGGCTGTTGTTGGGCCTCTACTCTGTTAGCGTTCAAGTCAGTTACGGTACCAGGAACAAGCTGTTCTCTACTCCATAACTTTGGTGCATCCTTTTCAGTTGATTCTACTAATACGGTAACATTGGTCTGTTCTGATTCTGATTCCGGTAAAGGCTCTTCTTCTCCGCTAATCATCTCAGTCAAAGATCGAAGATCACGAATTCCACCTTCGACTGGTCTAGGAACGTACTCATCCTCTTCCAATATTTCTTCCGCAATCTTTTCTCCAATCGCCTGCTCTTCTGGTTCGTTCAAGTTTATTTCGTCCATTCCCTCCGCACTAAAATCTGTCCGAGGATTAGGTACAGCCGGCTCAATTTGTTGAGCTTTAATTAATTTCGTTTCTGCGCCCGCATTCGATGAAGTCTTATTTCTACTCGGCACGTCAATCTGTATGAATGGTTCCTCTTCGTGTTTTTGTAGATCAAGATCATCGTAACTGCGCCGCATTTTCGGCGGTTTGGGTCGGGTCGGTTTTTGGCGAGGGGGTTTGGAAGGAGAAGTGCTCCTATCCTCCATTCCATTTGGATGCTGTTGAATTACTTCATCATTTTGAAGATCTTCTAGCTGGGCTAACTTTGCTGGATCAACCTTGATAGGTTTTAGATTAGAGGGTCTGGGTTTGGGCTTCGCATTAAATTCGTAGATATCCTGAAATGTCGTGGATCTCGTTAAGTAAGGAGACTCCCGTCCTTCGTCCATGTGTGCTATGGGTGCGTCAGCTTCAATATCGATACCATCTGCAGGAATATCGTCTTCGCCTTCTAGTGCTTTCCACCACAGATCGACTTCGCGAAGAAGATCGATGTCCTGGTAATCAAACGATGCTTCGGTTTTCCAATCGGGAAAGTCAAACTGATCGCTTAGATCCTGTCTCTTACCGGCCTTTTCACGAAGGAATTGGATGAGCGCGTCCGGTCTCGGCGGAACTTTGGGTCTGTTCTTAGACTTTTTGTCTCCCTGTTGAGACGGTAAATATGGAGCTTTTCTCGGGCGAGACCGACCAACGAGAGACGACAGACGGGTGCAAAACGGAAATGGTACGCAATTTTCGTCGTGTTCCGACGAGATAGATTCGACGTCGGGGTCTCCACGTCGTCGGCGAAGTGGTAGAGGTTGTGCCTCGCCGACAGTTGACGTGGACGGTCCTAAAGACAAATCAATTAATCAGAAACTCGTAACAATCGTCAATGGGAAGGAAGGAATCAAGGATAAACAAAGTAGTTGAAAAGTAGGAAAATGATCCACAACTATTCTGGAATACTTTGTATAGGCTATTAGCCGAAGAGTTGCATTGCCACCCCCCCCCCCCCATCCTCCTACTGAATATACAAAAAAAAGCAAGACAGAGAAACTAGATTAGAACTACAAGAGGGTCCAACGCATGGTCTATATATATCCCGTACTCGCTCGACATAATAAAGAAGAAAAGATTAAAGTACTGAACATAAATAATACAAAGTACCTTTTCCATAGTGCGCGTCCTAATCACATATAAGCAAGAAATCAAAACAAAGAACAAATGTTAAAAAAAAACTTCATCAAAGGCAGCTTGAGGTTTTCTAAGTAATCTACAAAGTTCAAAAGCTAAATGCAGAAATAAGAAGCATTCCGATATTAGCTTCTTACGGATTAGTAGCAACATGGCACAACATACATGTAAACTTAGCCTATGTGAAAAACAATCAATTTATCAAACAATCTCGTTGCCAGTAAGTACATAATAAATTCATGTTCAAGTAACGTTAAGCTTTACTTAACGCGAACTAAAGTTTAGTTCCCACCTAGCGTTTTTGTTTTGATAATTTGTAAAAGAGGAAATTTTGCTTCTAAGTTTTGTATCTTTGAACGAATATAGACATATTGCTAGGTTAACATAGGTAGTACGCTTTTTGTAAAATTATTTTAAAGTATTATCTAATTTATTATTTTAGTAGCCTGGCCTATACATCTTCTGTACAAACCGAATATACTGTATGGCAACGAAATTGCCTTTAGTTTTAAACAAAGGTCACATAATGTTTTACTATTATTTTGACACGTCTGTGGTTTTTAAGTTATACGTACGGAGTATTATTTTTAGTAGCAGCTAATCATATCGTATTTTGCAATCATCCATACTTGGCTTTCATAATTTGCAAAATATCTGTGGTCCAAATGTAATTTAAGGCATCACTTATAAAAATTAACATTAAGTTTTATTCTATTAATCACTTACGGAGTATAATTAATAATAATAATAGTACCGGTATAAAGATATTAGAAAATGAAAAAAAAAAAAAGTTTCATGTAATAGTACTCGTAGTGTTAAATTTTCTAATTAAATTTTCTAATTTTCTAATTAAATTTTTTCTAATTTAAATTTTCAAGTGATTTAAATTACATTCACTTCACCCCTAACTTATAAATACTGAACTAAGTTATACAATAAAAGGTAGAGAAAGCTTTTTTAAAGAGTTTTTCAAAGTTAATACATGATAAACATAAACAATTAATGCATTCGCACAGCATTAAGTTACTGCTACGTCAATTGTACCGTAGTTACAATATTTTTCTTGTTACGGATATGTTTAAAGTATTAAATACCGGTAAGTTAATATAAGTTTATACTGTATTGTTACGACAAAAGTATTTGTTAATTTTAAAAATGAATTTCATTTTTCTTGAAGTATTTGGCTATAGGGGCTAGTTCCTAGTTTATAAAAACATATTGTAGTAAAGGAATTAATAATTCAAACACCAGCATACACAACAGCAGACCTATCATAAGTTACACTAAAAGTAAATGTATTCCCGTCTGGATAAATGCACTAACCTTGTTTAGCAGTGGGACTATTAGGTCTAGATCTCTGAAGAAAGTTTGTGACTTGTTTGAAGATTCCTTGACTAGAACTAGGGGTTGAAGGTCGCTCTTCTGTTTGTACGGAAGTCAGGGGTGTCCGAGAAGGAACGGATGGCCTGAAAAAGTTTATAAAGAATAAATAAACTTAGTTAATTATAAAACGATATTATCAAATTAATATTTTGTGTTTATTATTGAACCTGTTACCTGCCAGTGACCAGTTAACATTATTAACTTATTATTGTTCCCCTATCAGCGATACTGGCAGCAATTAATAACTATTATACGTTTATACCTGGGTTCGGAACAGGAACCCAGAAACCGTAAAAACAGTTATTTTTTTTTAAAGAACCGGAAGCGGTACCGAAATATCGAAAACAAAAAAACTGGAACCAGAACTGGATAAATTTAATCTGCAACGTCATATTTGAAAGCTAAATTTGGAACTAGAACCTAAACTATATTTTTTGGAAGAACCGGAACCGGTGCCGTAATGTTGGAATCGGAACCGGGAACCTGAATCGTAAAATGAAACGGTTTCGAACTCTATTATACAGAGTTATTTTCATTACCCTTCGGATGTGACTCATAATTGCGTTATCCAGCCTCATTAGTCATTATACCCTTACGTAGTTTACGAGTTACCGGAGGTAGTTAAAACATGTTTACTTTACAAACTTAATTCCCACGGAAACGGAACTTCAATTATGTTTGTTTGTTTGATTTTTTAACGTCGAGGTAAGGCGACAACGAAGGTCATAACCCGATGACGGAATGAGATTTAATTTTGCCTCAGGGACAGGATTTACATCGAAAAAACAGACCTATATGAGGGTTTTTTAATGTGCAGAGTTCAAAGGGGATCTACACAAGACCTCGGAACTCTCATCATCAGGAGCGACTACTTCAAGAATTTTACTCACGCGAAAATTCTTACCTGCCCCAGCCGGGGTTTGAACCCGCGAACCTTCCGGATACAGAGGCACACTAAACCACTGGGGCAGGCAACTTCAATTATTATGGACTGACTTGTGAGATGATCTATTTTTTCCGATTAAAACATTTCGAATTAGAAATTTTGAGTATTATTCTATATGGGAAAGAAAATTAAAATACAAGAAGGTTATTCCCAGTCTCCACTGCTGTACACCCGTATTTATGGCGCAAGTATGTTACAGGCAATTTAGTTAAAACGCAAGTCGTGTGTGTGTTCTTTGGTAATACGGAGTTTTTCATGTCATTTTAATAATGGGGGTATAATTTCGTATTTTAATCGAGTTTTCTGCTCGCTATACCGTATGCAAAAATAAATACCGGTACACAGCATAGTCATAAAGTAATTTAGTACAAAATTCTGCTGGTTTATCCGGAAAATGTAAATTAAAAATCCGTTATCAGTGCAAATGGAAAAATTTATTAACAATAAGCAAACATTGGAAAGGTTGCCACCATTCGTTCCACCCATTCAAAATGGAAATAAGACTAGGCTATATGTATAGCTTCAGCACACAGAGAAATTAGGTCAACAAAATTTATAATCAAAATAAAATAACTAACGAGAACGAGTAATAATTGAAATCCATTCTAAGTCAGCAGATCCTCTATATAGAGAAAAAATTTCGAGGGTACAAATCAATATAAACACGACAATCGCATTATTTTTAAATATTGGGGTAAGCAATAAATACAGGTTTAAAAAAATACTCCCTAATACCCTGATTTAATGGGTTATAGGTTGAAAAAAAATTTCATATCAGTAGTTGGCCCGTATCGTACTAAGTTATGTATACCGTATAGTATAATAAGTTACTCGTAGTATAGGTCATTCAAAAATAACTTTACGCACAAGGTGATTTGAATTTCCAGAAATACACTACACCGGAATTTAG
>JAQGBM010000057.1:0-19646 GCA_034698405.1 Symphylella vulgaris | reverse complement strand
AAAACACCTGTTACTGAATTGTTATATAAAATGCCTCTTGCATGATAACCAGAGCCTTTTTTTAAAAACGTGCCTAGACTAATACTCCTGGATTCGAAATTTGTCAAATTTTACGGTTTTTCAGGATTTCAGAAACTGGTTCTAAATCATAAAATGTTCGCCAGTCTCATATCCCATTCCAATATTCGAGCAAGAAATATAGCCTAATGCGTATAAACGCTGAACGTTTAAAATTGTCGAGAATTGTACGAGTGCTTCACTCGTACAATTTTCGACGGGGAAAAACCACTCGTTACTAAAAAGTGAAAAATTATTGATTATTCAAATGATAAGAGTACTTTTATCGCAAGAATCCTATGCTCCATGTCCTTCTTACATTTCCCAGTCTTGCATATTACCGACCCAAGTACTTAAACGTATATCGCACTTCTTTATTGTGAAATCCTCGAAAACCAATTCCGATGCCTCTCTCCCCACACACACATACAATGGCCGGTACTCAGTCTTTTTGAAATCTGAAGCTATATAGACCCCATCTCTTATACTCATCGTCTAACTTTCTAACCATGTACTCCATATCGTCCTCGTCCTGTGCGAAAATCACCTGGTCATCGGCAAACAACAACGAATCACAAAACCCATTGCCTTACATTTCTTATACCAAGCTTCCAGGACTTGTTCAATATAAATTTTAACCAAGGTTGGTGATAAGGTACATCCCTGTTTAAGACCCTTTGTTATTTCTATGCCATCAGATAATTTTCCACTATTTTTCACCTGCACCACAGTACCGCTAAACAAACGTCCCACTAAACGTACCATTCACTTTTCCGTGATACCCAACCTTCTCATCGCGGCCCTAAAACATTTTCGTTATAGGAACGCTATCGTACGCCTTTTTCAGGTCTATGGAAGTCATGTGTGTATCGATATTCTTCGCTTTATTCTTTTCTATAACTTGTCTCAGGCAATGAATATTTAGGAATGAATATATTAGGAATATATTTTTAATGAATATATAGGACTGACCCACAATTAATACGTATTATCGAATACAAAATGTTCCGAGTTTGTTGATATATTATATTACTTTTTTTAGATCCTGTTGTATGGAAATAGATCAAGGGATTAAAAATGTGAGTCTGAGCTGATGGTCAAGAAAGTCGATTAAGTTTATTAATCAAATTCGGTGCGGGAATTTTAGGACGAAAAAATTCCTATAGATGGTTGCTTATGCAGAACCATTAAAAATGGAACCCTTGCAGGTGAATAATACTCGTCTGGAAGGTGATGACTGATGATGGTCTATTCACGACGAACCGCGATTATTTGTTGCTCAGTAAATGGAATCATAATAGGCCGACGTTATAATTAATAAATTTCAATTGTTTAACTTTAAATATTGTTAAAGAGGTTATTTTAGTTAAACTATCAAGGAAAGGTATTAATAATTTACATTTTATCAAACTTTCATACTTGGTCATTGCTTTGTTTATGTTTTATGCAATAAAACAAAACAGCTATTTCGTGTTATTAAGTACATTTCACGAGCGCATGCATTTGTACGCGAGCGAATGCACCTGTTAAATATACAGTGTTAAATATACAGGTTAAGTATACTGTGCAAAAACTTAATGGCGTGTTCAAAATATAAAAAAAATGCAGTATTAGATGTTAAAATAAAAAGTAAAGGTTCAATTAATATTGTATTTATTCATTTATGAATCGAAATAGATTAATTCTTGATAAAATAAGCTCTTTAAGAAATAAGAGTAATATAATAAGCCTAAGTAATGAGTGAAATTAGTTATTTTTTTATTTTAAGTTTATTACATTTGTGAAATTTAGTATTGGCATTTATCCAATGTGGGTGTGCACCAGGTTGGCCCATGACTGCAAAAAACGGATATATTCTATAAGTTCTAACCAAAGTAAACTTTTCTCAACAGCTGATGAATAGTTTTAAAATTTGGCTCTCAACAGATCAATTTTCAGTGTTTATACGCGAATTTTCGACGTCACCTGGAAAAACCACTCGTTACTAAAAAGCGAAAATTATCGACTATTCAAATGGTATACTCGTGTACTTTTACCTTTGAGAAATGTCACAAAGTCTCTCCAAGAATGGAATAATTTTTTGTCTAAGGAGGTTAAGAGAATGATTTTTCATAGCATTTATTGAAAACAGTTTGCTCTATGGGGATGTGGACAGCGAATAACAAGATGGATGGCAGTGGAGATGGATTTTATGCGTAGATGCCTTAATTGACAAGATTGGATAAAGTTAGAAATGAGAAGGTTTTGGAAGAGATGGATGTCGCAAGTAATGTTACGGAAAGGTTAAGAAATAAATTTTGAAGTGGTATGGCCATGTAAAAAGAATGACTGATGAACGATGGCCAAAGAAGATCTTGGAATAAATTGATCCCTGCGGGAAGACGCAAGAGGGGAATGCCTGCGCTGGAGTGGTCAGAGTGTATTGATAGAGCTATGCTATGGGGGATAGGTGTTTGAAGTATGGGGATTGGGACAATCGACAGTTTTGGAGGCAAAAAACGGCTATAACTCCTAAGAGGGGAAAAGGTCGAAGAAGAAGAGTCAGTCCTAGGAATGCATGGCATGTGCAGAACTTCTAATTCTGTCAAATGGCGATATCTTCGACAGATATCGCCATTATATCTTATCTATATCTTCAATTTTCCACATGACTAACAATGTAAGGTTCCACTGTAAGGTGTTCTCTTCAAAAGGTTCTAATATGTCTCTTAGGGTTTGCAATCAAGGGATCCCGGGATCCCGATCGAACCTGAAATCCCGGGATGATTCGATCGATCAAAGATTGGGAATTAAAATATATTTATCATAATCCGATCCCGGTAACCCAGGATTGACAATTTTCACTAAGAAATCCCAGGATTGAAAATAATTATCCGAGATAGAAAAACCTTTTTTTTTTACTTTATACTGTAAAAAATACCTTTTTTTTTTTTGCTTTTATATAAATTTTCCGATCCCGGTATTAAAATTATGGTCCGGGATTTCAAACCCTAATGTTTCTCCAAATCGATGCGATCTTCGACATTTCTTTTCGATTTCCCATATGACTATCCTGAATTTCCCTATGACTAAGGTGTCTTTTTCCAAAATATTCTACGGAGAAAACAAGTCTTTTCGATTCGCTATATATTTGACTATGCCTACGAGTATATACGGTACCTGAATTTATGTTATTTTTTTCCTGCCCCATATGGGGTTTGGGGGTCTACCTCCCCCCTTTTATCCCGGATTTTATATCTCCAGGGCCACCCTCACAAAGAAAGTCTACGAAGTATATTTGCATCAAAGATTCTTTCCAAGACAATAAACATGCCTAACCGTGTATCATAACTTACATATAATTCGCCTAAGTTAATAGCCTGCGAAGAATCAGAACAACTATATACAACTTCCAGAACTACAAATTTTCTAGCCTGTCATCCACGATCATCCAGAGTATGTATGTAGGAAAAGAAAACCTTTATAAAAGGGCACTTTCTAGTCGGTCATCCCCGATCATCCAGAGGGTTTACTGATTTATTCGCTTCAACTCAACAAACAAGGCCGCACGGGAGTTGTGACAAATGTCGCATGCAGGGTGCTTTTCAAAAATAAAGCCAAAGGGGATGCGGGTGCAGGTATGGGGATTGAGGTGAGAGGGACGGGGACCATCCCCAGATTACTTGGGGGACCATTGATCGTTCCAACTATAGTTTACAATAATTTGCTCTCATAATACCTGAGAAAAATGCATTTCGGAAGCTGGCTATAGGAAATATTCTTCATCTTTTATATAGCCAACTGGTAGTTATAACTTGTTCAAAGTAAAATAAATCATAAGACTCGTAATTTGGTGGCGTTAAGCCAACACAGACTGTCCGTACTAATTGCATACATATCTCTACAAACGAAGTTACATTTTTACTAGACTATTTGGCGTTCTGGCCGCATAGATCCATTAAATATACAGGGTTAGAAAATGAGTGAAAAGAGCCAGCATCTTTAGAGGAACTAAATGAGTAGTAGCTTTGACAAAAGGCTAAAAGATTAGATGCATCTATTATACTGAATGAAAAATGAGAAGTACTTAGACGAGGCTCCTAGATCATATATTTTTATGCATTCCAAGTTCCGCCCTTGTTTTCCACAAATTCATATACTCCGTAATGCACAAAATATTATTCTCCATTGTATTCATTTATCTTGTCACGTGATACAGCTTGTTCATATACAAGGACTGTTTTACTAACATTTTTTTTATTATTATTAATTACTTCCAAAAATAAAATAGTACAAAGATATGCAACTTAAACTTTACAGTTGCATATAAAAGAAAACATAAAAAATTAAGGTGTGGACTCCATAGATTAAAAAATCTGTAGGAGTCCAGTGCAAGCTTAACAATCAATAAATTTTAAGCTATTTTTCTAACAAAAATATGTACACGCAAGCGAAGAGAGCAACACACCATAGAAATTTACAAAAAATAAAAATAATAAAAAAATAACAAACCTAATTTTAAACATGGTTTAAAATTAACTAACTTTGATACAATCCGCCCTTAAACATATAACTTTTATATTATTCATTATAACTTTTTCAGATTTTAAAAATTAATTTTAAATTAACTACCGGGTATCCACTATATCATGTACTGTAGGCTATTATGCAAATTACTCTATATAAGATCATATTACAATAATTAATATAAACTTCATCAAGAAAAATTATTAATTGTAGCCTATAAGATATAACCATAACTTATTATACATATACACTATATAGAATGTTATAGTATTATATTTCTATACCTTATTATATTTTTATATACGGTATTAGTTTGAAATAATTTTCAATTAATCAAAGTTCTTGCCATAAGGACGTATCGTGGCTTTTTTTCCCCAGCTCATAAAGTATCATATTATTATATATTATCGATTGTGGTGGCTTCTTCGTGTCTTTAGGCTCAACATGTTCTTATCTCAGTATCCCCAGATTGGCTTTTGAATTATATTTTCACGATAATTAATTATATTTAACGACTAAAGCATATTATAATATAAGCAAGCTTTTTTTTTTCTATTCCATTTTCTCCATGGGAGTTATGGTATTTAATCAGACAATTTATTAGTCATCAGATCGGTGAGATTAATTCTTTCTTTATTTTTGTTCTGCTGGTGGAGTGGCCGTAATAATAATTAATCAGATCTATCAGTGCATTTGCCGCTCACATGTATAATATGCATTCTATTTCCTCGACCTTGCATGATCAGATATTGTGTAAAAACGATTAAAATTTCTAGAGAATATTTTGATCTGATAACGTCTTGATGTATTTGCCCACACCGAAATTGAATTAGGATGATCATCCTTTCTAAAACATGCAAAATCAGTTTGAACTGCAGCTGATAACGTTAAAAAAAGAAGAGTATAATCGATGTTAGCCTTGTTAATGCATTTACTCTTCGTGTTAAAACAATTATGGCGGGTATAATCGCGTTTACACAAGCCCTGTGATTAGTTATTTCAACAATGTTATAATGATTAAGTCTATAATTAGTCTGTATATTGATTGGGTTATTCTATAAAAATAGTTTTACAACACTTCACATTTGTTCCAAGAGTGTCATAACCGAAATACTCTGCATCAAGTGATCGGGAATAAAGCAAAAAAAAAAAAGTTTATTCGTATCATAAATAACTTCACATTAAAAGTAAAAAATATATATAAAATATAAACACAAAAAAAATATTTAGAAAAAAAAGATGTAAACAAATAAAAATAATTAGAAAGTAATTAGACTAAGAATAAAATAATTTTTTTTATTAATAATTAGGCCTATAAAATTAAAGAGTAACTTATAATTATTATACATAAACTTCAAAAAAAAAAAAAACTTTAAAAAACTTTAAATACAGTAAAGTAAAAGAATAATTATAAAGAATAACATTAAATAAAAATAATCCCAGTATAATACAATTAAATAAAAGAAAAATTATATTATTACTATCTTAAGTTATAACGGTATCGCGTACATATTCCCTGTCTAAGATAAAGAAAAGACTAGTATTAATGATTTTTTCTTAATATTCATGTAATATTATATTCGCTTGACTAGTTCACCTGCTACCAATAAAATGTCTATCTGGGGAAAAACGAAGAAAAAAAGAAAGTATTATTCTCCTTTGTACGAAATTTATCATTTTTCTTGTGCTGTAACAAGATTTATTGTCGTTTGAAGCATGTATGTGAAGGAATCATTTTTTTAGCAGTAAATGAAAGACCTTTTTAGTCCCCGCGGAATGATATTATTACTCATCTTACTGTCCCTAAAGTCTTTCTTTTACTCAATCATCTTTCCTTGTTTCCGTACCATAGTGTAAGTAAAAAGAAGAAGAAGAAAAAAAATGACAATAATAAGTCTTGGACACTTTTTTTTTTCTGGCCCCGATGGCATAAAGGAGGAAATATGTCTTAAAAAACCCCCGAAGCCAAAAGACTTCGAAAAAAAAAGTGAAGCGTCACGTTTTCAAACACGCGCGCGAAGCCCATGGTTCAAAGAGATTGACTGCCGGACAAAACTCTAATATTATTGTGATTGGAATGAATGAATGGATTTTCGGAGAATCGACTTTTCGTCGCTGTTGCTGCTGTGTTCTAAAGAAAAAAATTCCGGTACTGCTACAGAAGCTACAAGTTTTCCTCTGTCGTCCCCAACACGAAGAAGAAAACACCATCATTTATCATTATAAAAATGGACAAGGATTCTATTTTATGTTACGATAAAGAATAGAAGAAAATCTTGAAAAGTGGTGAAAAAGATTGCCTTTGGACGAAGAAAATACCTATAGATAGTAACTTACAAATATGTTGGGAGTTGTACGGCATGCCTAACCGCAGCACAATTACTCCATTTATAAAAATATGATCACTGTTTATAAAGGATCCTTTGAGGGAAACACTAATGCACGTCGGTCACCAGCAACATGTTAAAACTAATTTGTATGTATTTGGACGGACAGAAAATTGACAAATTACTTTTGATGTCATGTTCAGATATTTTTTGTTGGTCCTATTTACTGATGTTACGGAACTGTATTGTTGCTGACATATTTATGACATATTATTTTCCACTTTTCTGATTTTTCAATTAAACGGGGTACCCTAACGGCCCCTTAATATTTTACTCGTTTAAACGGAATAGGACATGCCAGGTTTTTTTTGTCATATGGCGTTGTCGGTGTTACTTTTCAATACTGAAAATGACTATAGGCCGGAATTCATAAACTTATGTCCGTTTAGATCGATCTAAAGTCTGTAGCGCTTGATTCTGTCTATTCATTTGCCTTGCAGAAGCGTCGTGCTACAGACTTTAGATCGATCTAAACGGACATATGAATTCCGATTTCGGGCCTATATTTTTTTAGAAATGGTAATTACCAACTTATTAGACAGTTCGGGAGAATCTTACAAGAGGAGAGATACAACAGCAAGAAGGGAGACTATAGTAGAATAGTAATATAGTAAGCATTCTTTATTGGTCACCTATACTTAATTGACTACTTCCTTCCCATCTCATGCAGTTGTTTAGCCTATTGTAAAGTTTCTTCCAAACTGTCTATTGAAACATATACTCCTTGTCTTGGATTGGCCTATAACTCCTCAGATAAAGTGTCTTAAATTACATTATACCCATTCTCTATCAATTACGTGAACAATCTGATCTTGATGAGAGCATATTGTTTAGGCTACATGATCCTGTTATAATTTTTTGCATTATAAAACAAGAAAGCTGGCAAGGTGTAGCCTTTTTGTCTCACAGCGATACGATGCTTAACAAGTTTCAATAGATTAAATTGTCAACAAAACATACATTTAATTAAGCAAAAACAAGCCTAATACATCATTTAGATTCTTCTTTCTTTTTTGAATAAGATTCATTATGCATGTACGACCATTTGACACATTTTCCAAATTCCACTTTGATGTAAAACAGATTGTAGTTTACGTATATACAGCAAATATGGATTAATTATCACACACGCAAGCAAAAAGACAGGATTTTCGAAAAACAAAATAATTCAGGGTCATGAAAATGTATCCTGTAAGTCGATTAAAAACCTTGGCTTTGGGCCTCTATTGTTTTTGGGATTTTTTAAAATACTGCTGCCTGTTAAACATTATAAAATGGTGCCAATTGGATATGTTAAACCGAGGTGCTGCTGCTGGTGTAAAACATAGTGACGAAACTGGCGTATGATGGAAGGAAAAATCAGTAAATTTTAAAAGTTTTTACTGCTCCGCTCATAATATTTATTTAGTATTTCTGATACAAGTGCCAAGAAATGTTGTTTGAAGACTACTTTTTTGATTTGCGGCATGCAGCAGGCTAAAAAGAAAATATATAGGGCAGTTTACACATACAAAATGGCACAATATGTCGGAAAGGGATTTCCACATATTTTTAGAATAAATGTTTTCTTTACGATTTTAGAGCTTCAGTCCAGTTGAAAAACTGCAATGTTTATTATACAAACTAGCTTGCTCAGCTTGCAGAGTGTATTGAAAACTTTGAAATGCAACATATAGAATGAGATCTATTGAAAATAACGTATGGAGAAAAAACTTGGGGATAAAGCCATATGAACCTTTCTCAGATTGGTGATATTTTCATGCAAATTGACAACCGCTATTAACAAATAGCTGAATCTAACAGCGTAAACAAATGAACTGTGCGTCTGTGCTTCTACCTCGTAATATGGGCCATTGATCTATACGAAGAGTAATCTATAAGAGTAATCGATGATTACCTGAAATGAAAAAGCTGATGGTTCACATGCCACCAAATGAGTAAGGATTTTTACCAAACGTACACCAAAATTTTAAAAATAGGCATTTTCTAAACCCGTATAGCTATAGGTAAACTTGAAAATTAGACTAAGTTATCTATAAGTTAATCAATAATCATTTTTCACTAAACTTAATTTCGATAACACTAATCATCCTTAGTGGGATGGGAGAAACGATTCGTATAACTGCTAATTTCTTAATTTTCATTTCGTTATACCGACACCGTAATGAATATAAGAAGTGACAGTCTTGCACGAATCGTTTTAGTTTTTCGATGTAAGAGGATTTATTAGTAAAAAATGAGTTTTTAAATATATTTTGGTACATTATTTTACGGCAGTGGGTAATAACGTTCTTACAACGTGTAACGAACTTAGTGTGTGAAAAGCTTGTCGATGAATCAAGATAAAAGATTCTATAATAGAGTTACGGTTGAGAAGGTTTCTGCTCTTATATGACACCCGTCCGCCTATAAAGTTTATGCATAACATTATCAAACTTCAACGAATAAATCTTCTTATCCTACTGCATATTTACAGCAGTCGGGCGCGGTACTACATCTACGAGTAATTATATTAACGCTGCTCTTTAAATTATTCCTAATATTGTTTTTTTCTTCTTGTAACTCTCTCGGGAGGTATGTCTGTGATGTTCCTTCCTATATGTTTTAAGAGGCGGACCTTCTATTAGCTAACTCGTAATTACTCTGTTATTAACCCATGTTATTTTCCCCAGGATTTATACAAGCTGCTGCTGATCTTCTTGGTTCTCTTCCAAGAAAATTAAAGAGTGTTGTACCTGAGCTGGTTTTTTTTGGCTACCTCTACTACCTGTGTTTCTTCATCCAAGAATGTAGAAGCAACAACGATTTTCAGACCATTATTACGGAAACAATGACATCATAATAATATTTTAGCTTGGCTTGTAGATTTTTTTCCCATAAATTCTGACGTATAGCCTATACATTTCTTATTGACAATTGCTAACTAAGCCGCGTGGTATTGCTTTATAAGCTATATAATACTATCAAGTCATGAAAGAGGCTATCGTTGGCTTAGATGTTGCTTGCCTCTGAACGGGAAACCCTTAATATTTCGGTTCAGAGTCTGAACCCAAATTTTACAGTTCTGAGGACCTGGTAAGAATTATTTCAGAGTGAAGAAAATAATTCTTAAAAGTGGTGGTTTTTTCGGGTGGATGTGAATTTTTATTTTGCTCGCTTGCCTCTGAACCCAGATTTTGCAGTTCTGAGGCCTCATCAGGCCTTCAAGAATTGAAGAATATTCTTTAAAGTGTAATTTTTCGGGTGTGAGTTCGCTCATCTAAGTTAGATTCAATTCCCTTGAACTCAACCATGATCCTTATGCCAGGGGTGACGTTCGCTTAATTGTCAACAAAATTCGAGGGTTATGACCTTTCGTTGCTGTCTCACCGCGATGTTAAAAAAATCTAACCATCAAACAAAGCACAAAAACCTGGCTTCTTAAACCATTCCTCATATACTTTAGTACAATTTAGTGGATTTGTGCCAATTATTCCTTTTTTTCAATTACGTCAACGAAAAATAGATACGCATGACGTTACAGCGCGACGTGTATCGTCATAAATAAGTTCCTTTCGTATAATTAGTGTTCTATCCCCGTATTATATAAACACAGCACACAACATGGCGTGACCGAGAGAGAGAGTTTCACTTACGTATACGGTGCCTCCGAAGACTTTTAGGATGATACCAAACAACACATAAACCACTATAAACCCAAATAGCTATAAAAAATCGATGCATTTCCTTCAGGGTCAAACGCAAAGAAAACCATTTTATCATCCACGTTTCTTTTTGGAGCTCTTTTCTTCCCGGACATGGACATATCGGGGAAAGTTTGTTTAGCAGATTGTAAATAGTCGTATATTTTATCGAATACATTTGCAGCTTTGATAATAAAACGGAAAAGGTCGAATGCACCGCCGTGAATCCGTGATACTCTTGTTGTCATGAAAAATGGACTTTGCGAACGAGTGAGTAGTCGAATTAGAACAAATATTTGTATATGCTCGATGATAGGGTAATTTTTGGTAGATCATAATTACATCATTTGGCAAGCGAATCTAGGCCTATTATAGAACAAATTACCGAGTGATTATATGCATCTTCTATTACCGTAAACCTAGCTCTAATATAAGATTATTTATTGGCAATGATTATGTTATGAAATGCACCTTGTAAACAACTAGGGTTTATCCTTTTATACCAAACTATTTACAATGCACTTTGAAGTTGGTCCAAGTAATGTAAATGGCCCAACAAATCATGTAACGTGAATTTTATATGACTTTGTTCCAACAGCAGGCAGGCCTTATTCTGTCAGTTCAGGCAAATGCCCAATTTCCTCGATGCTATGATGGCGTAAATGATGGCTGAAACAAAAGATGTTAGGGATGACGAACGACCATGAGTATGTAGCTTATACGGGGTAGTTCGATATTATGTATATAATATATATAGAGTCTAACGTTACATGCTGAAAAGTTTAACAAGTTTGACCGTCTTCGATATAGTAAAAGCTTCTGTAGTATTTTAAGTGCCTCATCAATCATAACATCGGCAATATAAGAGAGGGAGCTTTCTTTTCTTTTATGCAGATAAATTGAATATCTCTTTTTTTTTTCTCTATCGGTGATACAAGAAGTGTTAACGTGTTGCGACCACCAACGCAAATGACGTATTTCCTTTATAACTTATAGTCGGGTTGTTGAAAGTTTGCAATAAACTTCACTGGTTCCAGGAATTATATTGTAGATACACCATTTTTCACACCAGATGGCCCGGAAGTTGGTCTTCGAGATGGTAGCTCTGGTGTGGTCCTTTAACCTTTTAAAAAGTTGTGACTCTTTCGGATATGCACGTAAACTTAATTTTAAAAAAATTAACCTATGTCAGTTCGGACTAATTTGGACGATAAATTACCTACCGGCAGTCCAAACATTTGATTCTCATGCCATCTTTGTTGTCGTTTCATGGGACATAATCATTAAGCCATTATTGTCCAAAGCAGTTCGCTGGATTGAGTCTATTTCCCAATTTCTTTCCAGCTTTCTCTTTCTTGCTGGGCTTCCTGACCTGAACAAACTGTCCAGACGCTTTACTACATCATCATCATCTTCCCATGTAGTAGCCAGTAGGGGGTCTTAATTTCCCCACCAAAATGACCCAATACATGGGATACCAACTCCAAAATCTTCTTCGTCCACATTTTCTCCCACTCTATAAGAGTCTCACGCCTAATTCCATTTCATAAACCGAAGGGATATAACGTTTGAAAAATCTCACACCTAAATACCGAGTAGGCTTTAAACCCTATAACTAGACATAGTTCACCCCTGGTCCTGCACTGAAGAGCAAACTATCAACGACTCGAATACACTTTATTCTGATCGAAGGAGTCAAAAGTAAGTAACCAATGCATTAGTTGTTTAAATAAGATTCAGTGTAAAATACATGACGAGGTTAGGCTCCCTTCACTGTTGGAGGAAAATCCTTTTTAAAGAAGAAGCTTGCATAGGTTAAATGGCATCATCTATTTTAGCAGAAAGGAATCGGGGGTTCATGCGCTAAATAGACTCTGAAAACGTAATTGAATTGCAAATTAAAACACGACAGACGTAAAATGCTCTGTGAATCACCGCGGTAGCCATATAACTTACTGCTGGGGGTGTTTTCATCAAGACAAAAGGCTCGTAGGCGACGAATGTTTAGCTAGAGTGTTGGACATTATATTATAGCCTATACCTACGAGGCTAATACGATGGTTTTAAACCAGTTACCATAGTAACGAATGGTTAAATGCAAACTCGGATCCTGTTTCATCCCAATTAATGGTTATAATCCTGAAATTGGATTTTATGCACGAATGGTGTTTTTAATTTAAACATTACCCAGTTCGACATTTTGCAAACTTGTCTATGTCGTGGAGTTTAACGACCATCAACTATAGTGACTTTCAATATGCTGTAAGTGACTAAATAATCCAAAAATTGTCACGTATTAAAGTCATTCTATAAGGTTTTTAAAGCGAGAGGGAGGAGGGAGGAATTCCATCATTTGAATTTCCCCCAATAAAATCGAACTCTTGATATGCCATGGCAAGTTACTTTATTGTCGCTTCTGCAGACCCCCAGCATAAAGATGGTTAGAATCAAGGTAGCTGGAATTGGGCTTTCTGTAGGCTACGTAAAAGCCAATCAATAATGAGTTAAAATGTCCACAAAATTTCCCCCTCAGGGAGATGAGGACTGTAGGGCGACATCACTTTGTTCACACAATATTACGCAGAGGATGCTGTTATGCTTCTTTTATGCAAAAAGCAAAGATTTCACGGAAGCATTGAAAATATTAAAGTTCGTTAAAATACTTTGTATGCTAATTAATTTTTAAATGACAACAGCAAGGGTCTTTTCTTCCCTTTAATAGATTTATTTAATATTATGTAAAAGCCATTTTGCTTTGGTCTGGTGGATATAACGGATTTTTTTTAGCCTTTTCATTATGCCACCTCGATCGTATTTCATCGAATATTCTATGGATGCACCTGGCAGAGTACTGTACCTTGCGTATTCTAATAGAAACATCACCGTTAGGTCTTAATCTAGCACTTTTAAAAAGGGAAGAATTATGTTGTATTTTTTTTTTTCAATTTTTATTTCAACATTTTTGGTTCATGCGGGGGAGACTGAGGGACCGATATAATAGATGCGTTTAGAAAAGTTACAACACAGCTCAACTGATGTCTTGACGTTCCCCGCGGAGTCTAACGTTACACGCAGCAGTGTTTTTCGATACATCACTTATATTACACTCTCAGCTTGATAAGATGCTTCTTTATTCTCTTCGTCCTTTTCTCCGTAAAGCAGTAGAGAAACCGATGTTATTCTGACTGATATTAAACCAGGCAGAAGCATGTATAAAACCTCATTCACCCCCGCTCATTCACGATGCTGTGGAAAGTTACAAATTAAATCTTCAATCCACGCACTTATTGTGCATCACACACACAAAAAAACCACTCTGTATGTAGTATAACTAGCAGAATAGCCTATCTCTTTTAACGTGTTTTTATATTATATAGGAAAGCGGTTTTTATGAAGCCTAATCAATGAGATAAAACGTAAATGTTAGGGCGGTAGACGGTGGGTTTTAAAATGATGTCTTCTTGAATCATCAGCAGACAGCAGAACGTTCAGAAGTTTGAGAAAAAAAAAGATTTGGCTTTCCTCGGCTTGTCAAAAATTTAATTTATGAGAAGTCAGAAGAGGTATCGGTTATAGCAAGATGGTAAAATCTGTAAAGTTTAGTGACTGCGTTTTTATATGATAAGGTGACCAACTATTAGCCTATAATAAAATATTTTATGATATTTGCGGACTTTTATCTGGAACAATATGCTGATTCAGAAATCTATAATCAGTACATAACCTACAGTAAAGGGTATACGGATTAAATATCGATAAGAATAAGAATGTTAACACCGTTATATTGAACACCGGAAGCGAAGGGTGCGCAGTCTGATCGATCAATGAGAAAAGTATTCTTGATGCCCATCACTAGCACAATAAAATGGTACCTTGGTGTGGGGGATTACAAATCTACGAATTACGTTATAGATAAGACTGAAGTTAGACATTTCTATTAATTTTCGTTTATCCAGCATGCATGCTGTCGAATGTTTAATTGTCGTTAGATCCCCTTGCATTTGGAAATTTGTTAAATTTGAAGACCCCCAAAGGGGAATTTAAAAATCATATGGAGAGGTAAGTTATATGTGAGCCTGAAGTTTATGTGTGGAGGATTATGAGGATAGGATAAGAAATGTGTATTAGGGGTATATAGTGTAGGATCAATGTTAAAGACACAATGAAGGTGAGGTGGTATGGGCATGTGGTTAGGGGAAAAGAGGATGAGATTGTTAAGAAAATAATTATGAGTTTAGATTTGGGTATAACTATATAGGGCAAGGAGTAGATCAAAACAGTGTTAGGATCTGGTATAATTAGAAAAGATATGAAGAATTGTGGGGTGGAGCAGAATATGGATGAGGGTAGAAATGCATGGAGGGATAGAACTCGTACGGCCGACCCCAGAAATGGATAATAAGGTCCTGATCATGATGCCTCGGAAAAAAATTCGTATGAGAACAATAATTATCGATATAAAATAAACGAGAAAAATCGTGCGATAAAATAACTTAATATTTTAGAACAAGAAGCTGCTGCTGCTCTAATAATAATAACTTGAAATGATACATTAAAAAGTAAAACTCTCGACTGCTGCATATAATACGCAATATAATACCTTTTTCCGGCCTCGTTGCCGTCATATACGAAATATATTTTTTCGGATCCTGTCTTCGTCAAAGTTGGATGGATGGGACGATGTTACACACCTGAGGTAATAAAAACGAAGAAGGAGGAAACTATATGAGATGACGGCGGAGGTAAATAATATCCTTGAGGGGGTTTTGAGCTTCCTTGTGTTCTTTGCTGGATATGTGTACAACATTAAAACTGAAATGGAAGGTGAAATGTACTATAAAAATGAGTGCTGCGCAATGTTCTAATATTTCTGGCGACATTTTTGCTGCTACTTTTATCGTTTATTATGAGATGTGCATCGCACAGTATTTTTATCCTTAAAATAGGACAATAAATTATAATGTTGCGCCGTTAACTTATATTGCTTATAATACCATAAAAATAATGAAATTTCATAATAAACATTAATATATATCCATACTAATTAAGTTTTATAAATGTTAATAATAATATAGGGTCATACTGGGGATGTTTACTGAAATAATTATACAGGCGGTTTATGATCAGAATTTATACTAATGCATCATACACAAGGCCTATAAATTTTATGAGATGGATGGCTTTTAAACATGATGTTTATAATAATAAACTAATAATTAAAAGCATCAAAGAGGTGATGGAATGGTTTCACACATGAGCAATCCTGAAAAATTTGATTAGGGTTCTTTATATGAAGAGCAGCAGAATCATTCCTTCAAACACAAAATTGAATTACTGAATAACACAGCAAGTTATAATATTATATGCGATCTCGCTCTGTATCGGAAAAGAGTTAGTTCGTTGGACCAAGAAAAAACCTGCAGCAATTTAAGTGACCCAGCAAGCAAGAATAGGATTGAAACGTTTGATATAGACATCATCGAGTATATAATAACGTAACAGTTGTTTCTTTTTTATACCTGCCGGCATTAAGCGATAATACGACCATTCAGGTGAAAACTATAAAATAAAAGGAAAAGGTGTTATATTGAATCAAATAATTTGCCAGACACCTATATGGACCACTGAATTCATTTTCACCTTCCTGGATATATAAGTTACGAAGTATTTGATAATACGTATTATACAATAAAGAAAATGAATATACAAGGTATTACAAGCTTGCCGGAACATTACGACAGTACGAGTAATTCGGCAAGCAGGAAAATAATTTGAAGGCATTCGTTATACAAGTGTTTCAGGAAGTTATTTTATATAGTGAATGACGGGGATTGAGTATAAATTTAGTAAAAAAAATGTTTTTCAAATTTGGTGTCCGGGCCTGATATTCGATATCGGTATTATTAGCAGGAACACTGGAGTCTGGGACCACGTTCCGAAATCGATTTATTTTTGGTTACCGATAGCCTACAATTTTTCAACTATTTATAAATAACTTAATTACTAAGTTAATTAAGTTATAACTTATAGGTTATAAGGTTCTTTATGCTCTTGATAATGTGCGCCCCCTGGCAAGGGATTGCAACTAACTTATTACATGCCACTGCTGTTTCTAAAATAGACGGATGGTCAAACAGAATAAAAACAGCTGTACATAGGCTAACTTTTAACGTTCTGGTTTTTGATCATGAACTCTCATACAGTCCAGTCCTAATACGATTTTCTACCGATTCCAGGACCTCTGATGGGTCCCCTTTTTTTGAGATGGAACTCGTTATAACATTCTTTTAACAAGAATGTCCTTATTAAATAGAATATTATAAGCGATACATGCAACGTTATTGTGGATGCCACAGCAGATTGCTGGATGCATGGGTCATGATACTCTGTTGTTGAACGATTTGCGATCAACGTTTATTATGTCCAATTATTGTCATATATTTTCACAATTTATACAGCAACAGCCACAATATAACAGACCAGAGATGAGCCATCGTCGTTATTAAAGCACGCCGCATAACATAGCAGCATGCAAGCCCCATATTATTATTATTATTAACTGCACACAGCAGAGCCTGTGTTTCATAATAGTAATTATCCGTTTGGACACGCCATTTTCATCTTCTTTTAAAAAGCCCAAACTGCTGTTATAATAATATAAAATCATACCAGAATTTATTTCTTCATTATTATGTTATTATATCGTTAATTAAACTTAATTAAAACTGGTCGAACAAGTTTAGTGTGGTAATATATTTTTCCCCGGCCGCCCTGTGACACGCCAAAATAACGTAATAAAAAGTCTGTTATATTACATTTTTAAAACCTAATTTATTGCTCGTTTCAAAGACATTATTTTTAAAGTTCGAAAATAATAAATTACTGCACTGTTTGGACATATTGACACAAAACTTAGATTGAGTTACACGCTCTTTCTCTCGTCTTTGAAGTTACTTTGGTTGATGCAGCGAAAGCGAAACTTCATAGTGAGATTATTAGACGTGTGGGTTGATGCGTGAAGAAACCATCTTGAGCACTCATGATTCTCTTATATAGAACGTACTAATTTTTCTCCTGTTATGTAATTATTATATAGGTGTGAATGGCGGTTAAATCTCAAATCAAGACGTACCTTTCTGCTTAAATGGAAGTATATGGATTTTAATTACTTAATTATTTCTTCGTTCATATAACAAACTTTTATAATTGATTTTAATATTACTTTTTATGTGTAGGCCTATTAAAGGGGTATACAGTGTAGTAGTATATAGCCAACGTCAAGACGAAATAATGGAAAATGGGTAGAGGTGGTATGGCCAAGTATAGTTAGGAGAGGAGAGCGATGAGATTGTTAGGAAAATTATGAGAATAGATGAGTTTGGGTATGAACAGGGGAAGGGGTAGACCAAAACAGTGTTGGGATCTGGTTATTAGAAAGAAAGTGGCAAAATCTCATCGTGATCATTTGGACCTTATCCCATACCAGGGTATGGGATAAGGTCCAAATGATCATGATGAGTCGGATGGGATCGGTGATGGGCTCATCACCTTCCACTCGTCGATACCGATTTTTTAAGGTGCTACTCATCAAAATCGGTCAATAATTATGTATTATAAATTCCTAACATAACCTTAACTTGGTCTGACCTGACCTAACCTATTAATAGTCTATACCCATTATGGTTCATTGGTCCCATATCCAAAAACACACTGCATGGTATACCTATAAGTTATATAGTATATATACCGTACCAAATTCCAACCTTATACTCTTTTAGCCTTTTCTTTTTTCACACATTGACATAGCCTATATTATTATCCTAAGTCTGCATGATGGTCTTCAGAACATCAGCAGTCGTAGCTCAGAGAATATTTATTCCCTTTAGACCTTCTACCGCGGAACAGCAGCTCAATACTCGTCCAGGTCACAGCCTCACAGTATTATTCGGTTCGATAAAATATTTGAAATTTATTCAAGAAGGAATATATCGATTATTAATACTCGTTTGTTTGTTATCAACATCAGCAGACAATTCTAATGACGTCATACAAAGTCATTCATGCTTTTGATGCGGCTTCAGTAGCGATAATAACAATGGATTCAGAGATATCATAGAAAGTAGAAAAAGTAGAGGCTCGTGAAAAAAAAAAAACTATAGATACCTGACCAAAAAAAATTATATTTCATATACGTAAGAGAGAATGATATTGAGAAAAATCTGGTTCTATGATGCGTAACGAAGACGCAACATCGAGCTATATAGGGATTTTATTACGTGGGGCGTGAATTTGGTGCGAACAAAGAAGACCTAGATGGTGGATTAATTGCCATGAATTATTTATGGAGCAAAAATATCGAAAATAATGCCGCCTAGCTCTCCCTGATGCGCCGAAAAGACGTCTCTTTGCGGTTTTTAGGCTAGTATTATAGTGTTGCTCAGCGCAAAGAAGAAATTATTATTACGGTATTATTACAGGGGAAAAAAAAATTCGAGAAAAATCTGCAGAAATATGCATGCAGTGAAGAAAACCGCTATATAGCATAATTACTTGGAATTTTTCAAAAATTCCTTACATCCTGCTTGCATGCGGCATGCGCATATAATTATTACTCCGTATAAAGAGTATAATAATATTCTAATGCCTGCATGCGCAAAATTAACTATATAGCGATTATAGCCTACTTTATAATATCTTATAGGCTAGTACTTGCAAAAATTCAAAATTCCACAACTGCATGTTGCTTTAATCTTTTCTTGAAGAGATTCGTCAAAAATACCAAAAAGTAGGCATGATATAGGCAGTTGCTGCTGCAGTGGAAAGAATATTTTTTCTGTGTTTTTCTCCCCTATATCTGCATCCTTAATTGTTTGAAACTTTTAAGAAACCCCCTTAAAAAAAAAGTAGTAATGTCTGTATTTATTTATGTATGTATTTATGTCCAGGCGATCTCGAGAACCTATGGGCGCAAATGTACTTGGCATATACCATCGTGTAGGGGACGAAATTCTAA
>JAQGBM010000056.1:0-19722 GCA_034698405.1 Symphylella vulgaris | reverse complement strand
TTTTTCTCCAAAATATACCGATTTTTACTAATTCGAGGTCGCTGAACACGAAAATGTCAGAAATTTTCAAAAATTTCAAAAAAAATTTCAAATTTTTTAACGGCGTTTGTCAGCGTTTGCTAGTCCTGGAAAGAGTTGGTCTAAGGTTAAATGAAACCCTTCTTCTGTGATTTACATTTTAAAAATGAGGGGTCATCGCGGAAAATCCGGATATGTTCGAAAGTTGAGTAATATGACGTAGCTTCCATTGAAGCCTATGCTAACTTTAGTGCCTTATATCTTCGAAATTAACTTAATCCTATGACCTATCATTTTTAAAATAACAGTATCATCAGAAGGGTTGTCTCTATCTGAGGATAATTTTTCAGAATTTTTTGAAGTCAGGTATTTGAGTTATCCATACGTATAATATAAAAGCCTTGTAATGATATGTAATCACTATCTCCTCTAAGAGGACAAGACGGAATAAGCCCAAACTTGGAACTTAAGCTTTTTTAAAGTGCGGGTCCAGGTTAGGCTATGTTTTGTTTTGTAATTCCAGTTCCAGGGGGTACTTCTCAGAGAAAGAACCGGAAAGAACCAATCAGAAAATTAGAAATTTTCACGTACGCGAGCGAGCGCGTGAATTTTTTTTTGCGGGAAAAATAAAACACGTGTTATTACGATAAAAAAAACTTTACAGCTTTATGAGCTTTATCTTATTATAAAAAGTTATATTTGTAGGAGGTAAGTTATAACGCTTTCACCTTCTTGCGGGTTCGAATTCAGGCGAGGTCGTAAGAATGTTAGGATGAGAAATTTCTAGAGTGAAGGCTCCTTCGAATGATATAATGTAGGTTGGTAGGCTAAATCCTCTCCCTGAGGCATAATTATTGGTTCAGGAAAGTGTTGAATAAGTTGATAAATTATTTACCGTAAATGTTGTTTATAAAGAAGTCTTTGACATGTAAAGACTGTCAGTCGATTGTAGATAAATTCAAACATTTTGACAGAAAATCTTAATTCGTGTTCAAAAAAAAAAAAAGAAAATTAACTTTCATATTAAACACAGGTGCAGCAAGTAACTTAATACCAGCGCTGCTTAATACTAAACTTACTGCATAATTTAATATTGGTCGGAGAGAATGCTGCTCGGTATGGAAAATATAATTTTAAATTTATACAATTTGAAAAAGCCTATAAAATAATAATAAATTATAGGATTAATTAATATGGCTTGGTTTTGAATAGTGAATACTGTATGTATTTTAATAGGCTATACCGTCTTTATTGTACCGGTATCTTGCAGTACCATAATTTTATTATTTATTTATTGAATAATGTAATAACTTAACTTATTTAAGTTACAGTATAGGAATAACAATTTGAAAGACTTTGAAAACTTTAATTTTTTTTTTCATAATAATGAAATAATATTAAATTTTGTTAAGAATGAAAATGAAATTTTTGTGTGAGTGTTTTTGCATGATTTACAAAAAAAAATGACTAAGTTATTAACAATAATCCAAAATGTAGCCTATGCATAACTATAGAAAAAGCAGAATAGGTCGGAGGGCCGCGATAGCGGCCGCAGGCTGCTAGTACCAGTATAAAAGCTTAGTATTATTTTAGTAATATAAATTTGATCATAGATTCGAACTTTTAAAAATCGACGTTATTTAAGTATAAGTCGATTTTTAAAAGTTCGATTCTATATGATCAATTTATGTTACCAAAATGTTACCAAAAAATGTTACCAAAAATGTATGTTACCAAAATGTATGTTACCTAAATATCCAACGTCTTGTGGGAGTAGGAAGTCCAACTGCCCTGCATGAAAGTGTCGCATCTTCTTTCCAAAGATAAGTAAGGCGTTGGGAAAATGATGCTATCGCTGCTATTACTAAAATATAAAAATTAATTATGAAATTTACATTCTAATTAAAACTTGGTATTTTAAATTCCCCAATACACCCCCTTTCCCTATCATCACACAAGCCCCTTGACCTCCCTTTATTACTTGACGTAAGCCCCTAATCTTACACATTTATGTAATAACAAAGTTACATAATGAGAATTTTTTCATTTGTTTTTTTAATAGTTAAATGCTCATTTAAAAACAAAGATTTTAAAACGGTTAAAATGACGTCTCGCAGCGCTGGTTTTTATGGACGTATTTCGCCGTTATATGCGACACGTCGTATTATAATGGAAATTAGCCTACAACATAATAAACCCAGAGAATAATTACCACGATAGAGGCATAAAACTAAAGTTTATAGGTAATAAACTATTTTCTTCCCATCTCACCTTTAGCTTTGGGTGCCTGTGTGATCACTTTAGTGCTCTCGCTCTCACCAATCACGGTCGAAGCCGTGACCCAAAAGTCGTATATCCGACCCTCAGTCAACCCGCGAGCCTCGTAGAACAGGAATGGCGAGGAAGACAGAATATGGCGACTCGTGTTCTGAAACGGCAGATGGGAATAAAACGATAATTTCGTAATAGTGGTTGGAGAGAAATTGTTAAAAGTGTCATTCAGTACTCGAAGCTATAAATTACATTCTGTTTATAGCTGCAATACTTACCTGTTTACCGTTTTCCGTGTGTTTCATGTACATGGTGTACTTGATCAGTATGCCGTTGTTCTTTTCCGGGGGCCTCCACGTTACCAAGATGGCGTCGGATGACATAACCAAAGCCTTGCTATCAGATGGAGAACTTGGAACTGAAAATAATATTGGAAAATATTATGCAACCGGGAATTATTTGCATATTGTTTATAGGCTAATCCCAAGCTGGTTAAGTTAACTGGCTACTAATCAGGTCTATTCATTAGTTCTACACAATCATTTGTTTTGTCAAAGTTAAATGTTCGTATTTATAAGTTATGTAACTTATTTTAACGGGGATAAACTCGAGCGCAAACCTTTATACACCTCACCTTTCTTGCACCAATTTTACATGCAAGAGTACGATAGCCTACCTAACATATCGTCATTTTTAGGGGTCTTTAATTACAATGATTAATTACGAGGATCCGTGTACAGTGTACACGGATCGTCGGTTTAAATTCTCTTAAATTTTCATCCGAAATAGCTGCGCCAGAGCAATGAATACCAAACTACTAAACCAGGATGGGAGTGATATATTATTCTTATATCCAATCCATATTTTCTTACAGACAGAAAATTCGGATTCTATGAATATTAATCTAAAAATCGCAGTTTATTTAACCCAAATAAATTACCCTTGTCAGTTTTTAACAATTAACACCTAAGTTACTCACCATCTTCTAACGTTCGACAGAATTGCACCTGACTCTTGACTCCGTCACCTATGGCAGTGTATGCAAGCACACTCATGCTGTAATTGGTGTGCTTCTCCATGTTATTGAGATGAACTCTCAGAGCCGAAGTAGTCATCACATGACTCTGTTCTTCTTCTGAAAAATTAATCAATTAATGCTCCTTTAATTTCTTCGCATAAAATAATAAACTGCACAAGAGTTCTTAACACGTAGTTGTTAAAGGTCGAAATGAGGAATTAATTGGGATAATTTTGCTTTTATTGTCCTATAAACGCATCAATAAACTCCTCGCACCTCGGTTAGTAAAACTTCTAATTCTATGCATTATTAAATACCGTATCTCGGATTTAAAATAAGCTCATTCCGTTTTCATACATTCAACCAAGATAAACAATTGAGTCGGGTTTCACGTGTTCATTATAACGCCCTAATATTCATTGTTCACGTACAAATCTAAACAATAAAGGCCTGAATAATAATACAAAGGTAGTTTTGTTTGTTTATTTTGCGGCTAAATACTAAAACAGGGTTTGTAGGCCAATTTGATCACCCAAACATCTACTTATGACACAGGAAAACTCCGGTTTTCAGGCGCACTTGGTCACCAAATACCACAGTTTTCCTGTGTATTCAAAGGGAAAACTCCGTTGTTTTTCCAATTGCCACAACCGGAGGCGAGCTATTCGTCACAAAAACACCGGAGATGAGCAATAGTATTGCTTATCTCCGGTGTTTTTGTGACCAGGAAGATGGGTATTGCTGCAATACCCATCTTCCTGGTCCAATTTTGCCTACAAAAGGTTGACCCATACAAGTAAAGGAATACCGTTATCTGATGTATTTTAAGTTAGATATTATTTGCATCTGAAGCAGTAATATTCGTAAGCATGCAAGAAGTACCCCATTCAAGAAACATCTATTGTTATGACAAGAGCTATAATTTACGGCCCTTAAGGGCCTACTTTTAGGAGGTGATGGTCCTCTTTATAATTATAAAGAGGACCATCACCTCCTAAAAGTAGTTGTAGTCAGCTTGTGCAGCCATAATATATATTCCCCCCGAAAAAATGAAAGCAGCAGATCAAAATACATTTTCTTTATGATACAGGCACTCATAAACACCCTAATCCTTAAAGATAAACCGATACTAAATTCTTGATAGAATGTTTATGGCTCGAGTAATATATTTTTACATGAATAAAATAGCTTCTTAATAGCCACTTTAACTCATATCGCCTGCATGATATAATAGATCTAAACCGAAATATAAAATCTTGGTCGTTTATTACGTCACTGAGAGTTGTTGAATTCTAATGCAAATACTATAAGACGCCTTTGTGACTTGGCGAAAAATTTCCTTCTTTCTTCCCGAACACTACTCTAAAAATGTCCATTAATCAAGTACTAGGAGTCTAGGACCAAATGGAATAATGCTGCTGTGTCATTCATTCCCTGTCTGAGAAAATGGGGTAGGCAGTATTAAGTTCTTCTAATAAAATTCTTCATATTTTAATCCCCTGGATTAAGTTTGTTACAAAGAGAGAAAAAAAAGATGGCGGCGCTCCCGTAGAGTTAAAACAATAAACACTCTGATAATTGAAGTTAATTATATCTAACTTACTACTGCGTCGCAAAATGATAATGCGCTTAATTTGGTCAAACAATATTAAGCTGAATTTCTTTGTTTGTACGTATGAGAAGAATTTAATTAATTAAAAAGTAAATGCGAAGTAAATAGTGTTAATTAACGTTCAAAATATTAATTAAGAATAAGTTATAGAAATATTTGAAAAGTTTAATTCATAATAAATTTATTGTAGGTTTATTAATAACATATTATAGAATGTTACGGTATTGCTAGAAAGCTATAGGCTATTATAAAAAAGAAGCTATTTTTACTGTAGCTGCTTGGCTGGTTAGCCTAGATTAACTTTAGGCCCTACATTAGATCTGAAAATTTTATATAAGTTATGTCTTTCATAATTTTTAAGTTGAAAACATAAATTTATTAAATTAACTCAGTAAAACCCATCCACCAACTGCTAAGTTATAATACGGTACTAGCCCATTAATGATGTCTAATCTGCAGCACACAGTGACAGGTGAATTTCCAATTTATGTTCATAAAGATTACACATGCATGGGTCAACTAATCTTTAAGTTATAGGTAAATGCCAATAAACAGACCTAATTTTACCTACAGTATCTTTGGATTCCGTAGGCCTATTAACTAATTTATAGGCGAATGCCATTCCCGCCATTACCCCTGATCGTATGCTCTCCCTTATTACATAGATCCTGTAATGAGGGGAAGCCTAGTGCCTATATAAATTCCTTTTTCCTTTGTTGCAAATTCTGCATAGTAAGTTTATTTGAATTTCATACGGTAACATTCTTCTATACAAAGGGGGAAAAAAGGTCCCAAGGTTTTGTTTGGTTTTTTCTTTAAACAAATAATACGAAATATACATAATAAAAAATCTTTTTTCTTTACCGTCCCAGTCGGATACGGAACTGTAGAATATCTTATATCCTCTTATGATTCCATTAGCTTCGGACGGAGGTTGCCACGTGATGAGCATGCTCTGGGAACTCAGAGCTACGCATTGAATATCATGTGGAGGTTCCCCGGGTGCTAAAAAAAAAGACACAAAAACATCGATTTTCCTATAATCAATATCTATACGTCGTCCAGATTTATCTTATATCCATTATAGTCTTTCGGACTAATTTATTTTGGCTATTTCGTATATATAATGCTAAAGAAAAAAAATACGAGATCCGTGTGCCGTAATTATTATTGATTTTCATCAAGTATAGCAATGAATAACATAATATATCCGTAATCAAATATACGAGCAGAGAGAATATTGTAGGGATTATTAGATGTTATAGTGGGGATTAGCAAACTTAATCAGTTTTGTTATTAATTGGTTTTGTGCCGAATTAATCATACATTAATCTACATAGATAATTATTAAAACATTACTTTTATTATTCTATGTTATGTTGTTAAATAATTATTATATATGAGAAAAGATTTTAGCCAAATGGAAATTAAACCATTGGGTCCAATTATTATTCCAGTCCACTTCTTAATTTCTTATAGAAAAATAAGCAAAAGAACGACACTTACACTTATGTTATGGGCGCTCATTTTTCCGTAACTCTATAGGCCAGGTATGTGTGCATGTATGTAGGCTACATTGTACAATGTAGGCTGCGAGTACATTACATACCGGTACGTAGATTTTAGCTTAGATTTTGTTAAGAAATTGTGAAGGACATGATAATGGCCCAAATTGACCCAATGTGCTGTTAAAGAGACGACATCTCTAAAAAATAGTTTACTTAATTAACTTATATTAAAACTTCAAAGATGTTTATTATTTTTATCAATAATTTCCACTAACTTTTTATTTTATTCTAAATATTTTTTAAAACCGAGTTAAGTTATTATTATTAAAAAAAAAGTTATTATGCCTCTTTACATTTTTGGCAGCCCCGAACTGAGCTTCGTCAGGGTAACGTTTTTCATAAAAGTGTAAAATAAGATTATTTTTAAAAATAATAATAACTTATTGGTTAAAAATAAATGTTGGAAGAAAATAATAAATTACTGATAAAATAAATACCGGTATCTTTAAATTTTAATGTAAGTTACTGTAAATGAACTTATTTTTAGAGATTCCATCACTTTCAGCAGTATTAATTAGCCTATAACTTGACTTGATGTGGCCTATTTTATTTAACATGGGATCTGCTACTGAGGCTAAAACAGATGCTCCAAATTGTCTGCATTTTCTACTTGAATGTATATAAAGAAAGATTTTTAAAAATCTCCCATGCATTCAATATTTCTTCAATGGATTTTAAAACTATATAATATCATATCTTACTGTCTTCCAGAGTAGCCACAATAACATCTTCCGAAGTGGGTCCACTACCGATGCGGTTGTAAGCCTGAACGGTCACGGCATACTTGCTGAATTTGCGCAAATTGTGCAGAAATGTTTCTAGAACGTTCGAGTTGGCAAGGACTTCCGTTTTCTGGTAGTTTCCTGGGTCTCCGGAACTAATTTCTTTGTATCCTATATAGTAGCCCAAAATTTCTCCGTTCCATGTATCAGATGACGGAGCCTGATCATTAAAAATTACAAAACACACCGGTTCCATTCAAATATTGACAAAAACTCGTTAGGCCTAACTAACATTTTTATTCAACTTTCGGCGCGATTTCTGATACTTTCTGATATACCTATATTACTCCTTAATAATTCATATTATTTATGGTATTAAGTTAGTAAAAATGTTTGTTTACCTTCCAAGTAACTTTAAGAGTTTGTGGACCGGTAGCTTTTGCTTGCACAAACTTTGGTTCTCCGGTTGGAACTGAAAATACGTATCATATTGTTTGAATGAATAATTTAGTTTAAACTTTTGATTAAACATTTAGAAAGTAAACGATGAAAGGCTATATTTCATAGTCATTAACGTTTAATGAGGTTTCTTGAAAAAAATCAATGTGAGTTTCATTATTTTCGCGTAAATAGGTTTTTACATTATTGACTTAATTACGTGTGATGCTTTAATAGACATTTTTTTTTCAGAACAGATGGTTTATTTCAGAGATATCGTTAAAAGGTTCCGAAAGAAAAATTTTCAAGACTTTATCTTTTGCAGCGGTAATGACTATTTTTACACAATTTTTCCCCTTCTCGTAAAAAAAAGAAAATGGAAAGATATGCAAACTCGACCACATTTTGTTTTAAAGTAAGTACAGTAGGCTAGTTTTCGAAGTATTTTAAAGATAAAATAAAATAAGTTAATTATATAGCACAAAATGATGGTAAGAATGGTAAAAGTACCCTACCTTACGCAGAATAAAAATTAAGGTTAATGAGTAATTTTAGTGTTAAGCCTTTTAGATTAAGCTTACATTTTTTTTTAAATGAAAATGTTACTAAATTCTAATAAATCAGTGTAAGAAATTATCTTGACTTGATCGATATTAGAATCCAAAATGACTTACCTTCTTCCGAAGTTCTGACGGACAAAGCAGTACTAGGTGAACTCAACCCCACTTCATTTTGAGCAAATACCCTGACCAAGTAGGATGTAGCAGGTACCAAATTTGCAATTAACACTTCTCTGTTTGACCCTGAAACGCTTATGTTTACTGAATCCCTTTCCCAGTCATCTGAAATAATATTGAAAAAATGCACTTAGTTCTGTACACATTACCTTTACTAATACATTACCTCGAGTATAATGAATTCACTATCTCTCTGTAATTAGCATAGATTATTTTAACTGACAGAAGCATAATAACTTATAAGTGATAACTCGATACATATCTCTACCTTTTACGAGCAATAATTGTTCATTCATATTTTATTTGTCATTTTTGAAGCTCTCTATTGATTTTATTTGATTATATTTATATCTGTTAAGTATGGTGTAGTATAGCACTGACGAGTTAGTCTTATTTCAAAATGAGTTATAGGCCTAATGAATCTCATAAAATCTATTTGTAAACATATTATCCAATCTTATTAAAATCGAATAACATAGAAAATATATTCGCAAAATAGTTTTCTCTTTCCAAGAAATTCTCGTAATATCTTTTTCGTTATTCGTTTAAAATACTTGCTTATGGATTGTGCATTCATCATTCATAACGTACGGTATTATTTTGGAAGAAAATAGTAATGTTTCATACAGGTTAACCAAAATTATTTGTTGAACACAAAGTTAACCAAGAGTAAGGTATAGTTTAAAAAAAATTAAATGTGTACCGGTAATTCTTTTTATGCAAAAAATTACGTACAACAATCGTTGAATTGACTGAATACTTAACCCTGAAAATTAGCGAAAAATAGGGGAATAGTGGATAAAATTCGTAACCATGCATCCACCATTCGCTAATAATTTCGTATAAGTTAACTCCCGATCAGAACATCCTGTATGTTTTGGTCAAAAATGTTTTCCCGAGCATGCAAAGCATTGTGATATGCGGGGAGATGATTCTCCTAAGTTATATCGATCAATTTGGAGAAAGTATCGACTCCAGAATCGCAGAATCTTCTTCAATGTTTAAAGATTAGATTAGGCATAACAATGTAAACCGATACTGCATAAAGTCGATGTTAAGGAAGGCACAATATTCACGTTTTTGCTTCTTTTCTCCTTGATGGACGCAGCGTTGTGCGAAAAAAAGGAATCTTGTTTTATTCGATTCATTCGGGCGTTTAGAACGCGCGTGGCTTATGGTGCATTGAACGCGTTTTCGTTTAATTTCTTATCCTTATGAAAAAATGTTTTTTTCCCTCTCCGAGCTACAGCAATTCTAATAGCCTGCCGTTTAAAAGAAGAGAGTATTATATTATTTAATTCTATTTTTAGCTGTCAACAAAAACATTTTGTATTTTTGTTGACGCGATAAGAAGGCAGAAACCCATTATCATCAAAATAATGCAACGAAAAAGACTTTTGTGTTGCAGAAAATAATAGGTTTTAAGACATTTCTAGCACACCATTCTTATTATTCATTTGTAATAAATATGAATTTTTTGTGTTCAAACGAATAGAGGAATGTTACTTTAAATATGACAAGTTTTTGTAAATGCCCTTTAGTTCTTATTTTAAATAATACCTTTTGTAGTAGTGTTTAGCTTACCTGAAGCTTTCTTGTACTGTACGAGAAATGATGACATTCTCTCAGTGACGTCAGCTGGCCAAGACACTCTACTTGTTCTACTTGTTACTTCTTCCAGGACCAACTTGGAAGGTGATTCAGGACTTTCTGTTGAAGAAAATAATTATGGAGATATTCGGTAACAATGAAAATACAGACACAGGTTTTTTTTTACAGACACTGTTTATTGGAAATTTCTTTTTCAAATTAGTATGATAGATATTTAAGTTACACTTGTAGGTAATTTAAACTTCGAGATATACAGTACGAGTAGATAGGAGAGATTTAGCCATTTAGGTGCATGCTAAGGTTAATTTGATGAAGTAAGACATAGGCAATCCGGATTTTAGGTTTTTTGCCACCCATTGGCATTTATAAATTTGAGGCTCCCTAATCCCTATCCATACTGGTATTTAATTACATTGAATTTTCTTTGTCTAGTGATGATAGTGATCCAATCATCCAGCTGTGCAACTAACTTAGTACCTCAAGAAGCTCACAGAAACGCAAAAGAAAACGCATAGAGAGAAGTATTGGTGCCCCAATACCAAAATTTGTGCAGTAACCCTAAATACCTTATCTGTAATGCACCAAAACGACTCATCTTTTGGGCACCAATTTCAAATAATACTTTATTGATATTGCTGGCGGATTTAGGTAATCAATGAAATGGAGATTCCTTTGCATGAGCTTGAAATCTATAACAATTTCTCCACCAAAACCTGTTTAAATTGAGAAATACTTTACCAAAGCAAATAAGGTATCACGGAAAATTTCAAATTTGTAACCAAATTGCATTTTCTCCCAAATAAGTTGCGCCTCTTTTTGTACTGCTGTACACATAAGAGGGAGTACCTACTCGTATATACAAAGTTATATTTTTTACGGGGTAGCTAGTAGTAGAGAGATGGTCGCAGACTGTTGGTGACTATAATAGAGACGAGCGCCAAACTAATTTGTCTCGAAGTGAAAAGGCCAAATCACAAGAACCCCTAATCGAAGTGAAGCTTTCCTCATCAAGTCCTTGGTTATCCCTGGGGACGTTTGTTTTGATTTTCTCGAGGATACAAGAGATTCTAATTAGTGCAGTTGATACCAAAAACGAAAGAACGGGAGAACGGCAGCATTGTAACCTATATAAAGTCCTCCTACGACTGCATTCCTAAGACCACAGCACTCTTGATGATTAATGAACGCCACCGAACGACGAAGGAAAAACGATTGCAATTATTTACTTACACGCGTTATTTTTTTTCTATCTTTTCAAAAAGTTAATGGTTTGTTTTTTGTGCCGCCCCTACTTTTTTTTGTATCCATAAACGATGAAATGAAAACTATTTCGGGTACTTGTACGTACGTACGTAAGTTACAAGTACAACATCAGGCTTGATGGGTTAGTTTCATGGCAAATTAACAAAATAATATAGTCCTCCTATAGATATTAACATTATCTAAAAAATAAGTTATAATTATGGCCTATATCACCAAATATATTCAATGTCTCCCAGGATCCGACTTGTATAATTAGACGAATGATATAGTAACAGACAGCGTACAATTTAAAAATACACTGTCTGTTACTATATTTTTCGTTTAATTATATAGGCCCACATAATAACGGTGGTTTTACCTCGTATACCTAGAAATGAGTACTCCCGGGGTACAAAAAGAGTAACTTACCCTAAAATGTAAAGTTTTCTGAGAAAAATAAAGTTCCAAATTAAATTTAGATGATATTATTACCAGTTCTAATATTTTATTTACTTGCACTTTAAAATTTTGTTTTCTTAATACAACCGTGACATACCGGTACTATAACTTCTAGCGGGCCTATATAAAGAAACTTCATACATAGGTAATGAGCCAATGTCTTTTAGTTGACGTCAACATTATAGCAAGGTATGTACACTTTGCTGTCTTCTCATACCTGTCATATTTGCTACTTAAGAAGGAAATCTCCTAGGGATTAGTCTTAAATGTGCTGCAGGATCAAACTCAATCTTCATGCATAATGCAATATTATGTTTGTCTTATTAGGAATTCCCTTTTGCAAAAGTATGTTTGAAAACAGTGAATTTAGCTTTCCATATAGGCCTATTCCATGTAAGTTATAAAAATAATCAACAAAAGCACGAAGCCATGCTATTTGGCACTTTATTTTAGCCTATCTATATACATATCAATAAACTTTATTAAGGTTTTCGTCAGTAGTTTTCTTTGTAAGTTATTCTAATCCGTTGATTACGATTAAAATAACATTACAGATTTTACCGCACATATCTCTACGCCGTGAGAGTGAAGTCACAAATCACGATATATTGGGAATCTCCATGGCAACGTGTGACATCATTCGTTCCATTTGCATGAGTGTTTTTGTAATGTGTTGTCATGGGGTTGTTCTTGTACATCGTTGCATGCATCCCTTAAAGGGGATAAATACAAAAACTATGTCAGATAAATTAGAAAACAGCAATGGAGTTGTATTTTCTGACATTATTTTTGTATTTCCCCCTTCAAAGGATGTATATTCAATGATGTACAAGAAACAACCTCTAAGTGTGACGTCATCTCTCAGTAAGTGAGCTATGTGCCGTTCAAAAGTCTCATTGATAACTTAATTTTCCAGTGCTTTGTTAACTTTAGGTTACCAAAGATCGGTTTGTACATTTTCACAATATCCTATAAATATCCATCCCATATCGTACAATACAGACAATAACACTATACGGCATAGTACGGAAGCCTAATAACAGTTACTTATAAAAGCTGATACAATAGTTTCCAACTAACCTTTAACAATGACGTTAGTAATGAGTTCACTTCGTCCGTAGGCGTTGGATGCGTGACACAAGTATGATCCAGCATCGTTTCTTCCTACCTGATGGATCACCATCTCGGAAACTGTCGATTCACCGTCATTTGATTCCCAGACTCTGATGCTGAAACCAAAAGGAGACACATATTATTATACCAAATCATAAGCTGTCTGGAGATTGTTATGATTGTATTGAAATTCAAACTTATTCTTAAAATAAACTATTAAGTGGAAATCGGTCTTTTCTTAAGAAGGTTTTTTTTTCATGCTACAGTACTAAACAACAAAAATATAAAAAACAAAGATAACTGAAGTAATAAAATGTTGAATCCCTCATAAATAACGTTAAGTAACAGCAATATTATGAAGTGATGTTTTTTGATATTTTTGAAAAATCAAAACTTCTGATATAGGCCTACCCCTCTAAATTTTATTTATTTCCTTTACGTGCGAAATCCAGCTCGTTGTGAATAAAGAATGAAAGTGTCATGGAAGTGTATAGGTGTGCGCGAACTGCGGGAATGAGTATGAATGTGACGTACTTACTGGTGGTAAACCTGTAGCAGAGCAGATTAAGTGCCTAAACCGGTGGCATTGTACAGTACGTATTTAAATGTGCAAAATAAATACTAAAAATGATTATTTACGATATAACCTAATAACAATTTTTTTTCAAACTACAATGTTATTTTGTTCATCTCGACCTCGATCGAGACTATAGATACGTAGTAGAGGTTTGATCACATTGAACAGTTACTGCATGCTTATATTATTGCAGTAACTTACCATCACTAAAGTTCTCTATAATAGGATCACTTAGCATTATTAGTTTTTCAGACACCCCGTACTACACCACAGCACTGAGACGTCAGGTGTACGTGATGCATGTTATGCGAACTTTATAATCCAATTATTGAGTAAATTGAATGATTATTATCTCGTTACTTTAGGGCGAACAAAAGAGCCCAATTTCCGCGTATCTTAACTTTAACTTAATGAACAAGAATTCCACCCTCACATTACGGCGAAACGTGATTTTTTCCTGAACTCTCTCAAACAAGTTTTATATAACCCACTGACTGCACGAAGAGAATTTGAGCGTTTTCAACTAAACCAAAATTTTATCAGGTAAAAAGCAGAGGGTTTCTTTTCGTAATTGAGTTTATACAAAATATCGATATCTAGATTCAATCAGATGCATCGATTATAACTCGGAATTTAATCAGGACATTATAGGTTATCATCTGAGTTATTATTATTATTATGGATTGAATAACTAAACTCAATTGATGCATTAAATTCGCGGTGATAATCGCCCGAGGAAATAAACTCAATTAACTTATAATACTGTTTTGGTTGTATAGGCTTCAAAAATATGTTTGTATATTGATGATTTACAGCAGGCTAATTCTTTGAATTTGAACTTAATTAAAGAACACCTGCCTTAGTGCCTTCATTATGGGCTAATAACCTTATTATATTATATTATGTTTAAAGGCGTACATATAGGCTATAGTGGATGACCGACTTGCACAGGAAATTCCATGTTAAAATGAAAGTATCGATCACTATCAAGAAAGTTAATTGTGAATTTTTTAATGTCAGGTCACCGAAGAAATTCCGGATATAATTATTATGTACAAAGCCCAGAAGTTTGTATAGGTTTCATGGAAGCACGAATATTTTAGCAACTTTAGAACCAAAAATCGCCGGAATTTCTTGGGTGATCCATCCTTTTTAAACCGGGAATCTCATCAGAACGGTTTATTCTATCAAAGGAAAAAATTACAATTTTCTTGATATACTTTTGATTCACAATCTTACCACCTTTTATTTTAATTTATGTGCAGAGAACTATGGAATATCATATAGCCCATCATGGAGAACAATTGACCAAATTAACATCAGAAGGTTAATACACCGAAATTTCTTAGTTTAACCGGGGTTTGGTCTCCCCACTGTTGATTAAAGTCAAGCTCCGCGATCGGGTGTGGTCAGCGTTAGGATGGGCCCATTCCCCGCGCCTGTAACCCCGCTTCCTCTGCGTTCTTTGAGGACTTCGGTCCTGTGGGTCAGGCATTTCGGACGAATATATACCAGTGAGGTTAATTAAAAAAATATATATATAGGGCCTATATACTGTATATATAATTATTCGCATCCTGAAAAACAGGTAGTAGCCTAACCTAACTGTATACAGTATACTAAGTATAAGTTAGGCTATTATGTCTTATTTTTAGCCTATCATTCAATAGAGTATTTTTCAAGACTTTATCTAGATATAAAACTACTAAAAATCGAATTTCTCTCACAATAAGCTTCTCTCCATTATTGAATCCGTCATAAATATCAAAACTTCCATCAGAAAAATAATCTTATTTGAACTGCAGTTGCATCTCTGCAGAATGATAGAGAGAAATACTTGAGTGACTGAATTTAATCGAAGAAGAGAAAACCATTACCGCATATCACAAGACCTTATACGGGGGAATGACTAATCCTAGGTGCTGTCCATATTACAACGGAGACCAACCATATATAACATTTCATAGAGCGCGTAGATCCGCCATGTAAAAAATATACTAAAGCAGGGGGGCTTATACATCATGTACAGAATACTATAGACTCTCTATATCGTCACGAAGCAAGCTGATGAAACGTAACGTAACAAGAGAAGCGCAGGGTAATATTAAAACTTTCACGCATGCTTTCGTGCGGTTGTCTAGACAACATTTCATTTTAGAAAGCTTATTAGAGGGATGTTGTTTGTTTTCTTTCCCTGTGAATCTGAGGCGCAAGTGGTTTTCGGGCCACTTACGCACGAACTGAGTCCTAAATTACCTGGGTGTTTGTTTTATTTTCCAGTACCAGAAGAAAGGGAAATCTACCTGTTTCAACTGTAGCTCTCTCTCGAAGTTGGCGCGAAAAGAGAGCTGGGAAAAAATTCACGCAAGTTTGCATAATATTATTCCTGGCCGCGAATTAAAATCCAAAATATAATTACAGTAATGTTATTAATTACGATCGCACGAACTAAGTTTGTGGAAACTAGAAAGTAACTTTGTGGTTATATGCTTATGAACCGTCTTAAAAGGAGCTGCTGCTGTGTGAATGTTCACTTCCGATTTCACTGACGCTACGTAGATCATAACAAGCTTGGAACACAGTGATCGATATGGAACAGCAACTGTTATAAGCGGTATGTTGTCCGTGTCTGTATAGCCTACTAAGTTACAAAAATAATAAATTATATTTTATCCAATGCTTTATATTTTTAGCATCTTAGATATTGAAAGTACCGGTAGTGTCTGAAATATATTTAATTCCGATATTTTAATAATTTTTTAAATAACAACGGTTTGAAAATACCTGATATCAGGAGAATACCAAGGGCAAGGAGTGCGTTACTGCAGAAAGCGAAACCGATATTTAAAAGCTTTCCTAATTCGCCGATATGCGGGATTTCTTGGCGCTGCGAGCGCGCGAATATGCTTGTGCTATATTTTAACATAGAACGCCCTCGGACGGAATGGAATATTCATTCCGTCCGAGGGATGAATATTCCGTATTCCAATACAGTCCTTGAATACTGTATTGGGATCATCTAACTACAGAGGCAATGGGCAGTAACGCACTCCTTGATATACTCCTGCTGATATTTACTCCTTTCTGCTGCTCTTTACTAAAAATTAACAATAGAGAAACTATTCTATATTCCTGGGGGCATATTTTCGTTCCGTGGGTTTTAAATTTACCAAGGACCAGCGGGGCCATTAAAAGGACCCATTGGGATGGACCAGTAGATGATACCGAGTAATTAAATATTTATAGCCTACAGTGGGAATCTCGATTATCCGGATCATATAATGTCAGGGCCATCCGGATAATCAAAGTTTACATTAAAAACACAGGACAGGACACTATACAGTATTTCCTAAGAGTTCTCCCGTTATTTTTTTCTGCATACTGAACAAGAAACGTAAAGCTTAGAGCTTTTTTCTTGCATATTCTCCTTAAAAGCATGATTTTTTGAAGATTACATCCATTCTCCTCAGCCCACTGGATGCAGGTTTGGACTGAATTTGGGCGAAAATATGACTAACCCCTCATCCGGATAACCGAGTGTTTCAGATAACCGAGTGTTCCGGATAACCGGAGGTCTGGATAATCGAGATTCCACTGTACGTGCAGTAGATGCTTGCACTCACATAAATAGACATCTTAAAAAGTTTTCTAACTTTCCAAAAAAAAAAAAGTTAAGATGGCATGTTATTTTTAAACACGAGATACGCCAGCTTATATACGGACTACATATAATGCGCCTAAACAATATTAAAATTCCAAGGATTATTTACACACATACGAAGTAGTTTATTTAAGAAGAGAGAATACTGTGTTGACAAATCAGTTGAAACACAGAAGAAGCAAAACACTAAGTTACTGCTTATTAAATTGCGAAAAGCGTATCAGCATCAGCCTGCTTCTTAACAAGATATTTTTTAAAACTTTATTTACATTGTTTTAAATGCAACATAATAAAACGAGATTAATTTTTTTTTCAGCATCATGTTATAACAACTGTATGAAAAATTAGAGTCATTAATTATGTAAGTTTTGCTTGTTTAAAGAGTTTATGGATTCGAGATAACGCTGCGTGCTTTGGATTATAATAATATGAATTCATACCCACGTACCAGAAGAGCAGTCACAGCTGTAGTTTCTAATATATAATTGTAATATAATTAATGTCTAGCCTGCTGCTCAACAATTCTGCAGATTAAATTGATATATATTTTAACAAGTAGCATAAGAAAAATGTCCTCGAAAAAAGTCATGAAGGACAAAAAAAATGGAATAATTACACTATTATGCTAACAACATAATACTGCAGATATGCCTACACTAAGCTAAAACTATAGTGTTGATATTCATGTACGAGGAATATTTTTTATTTGTATAAAAATAAGTTAAATTTAAAAAGGCATTTTTTAATTAATATGTACCGGTAATAAAGAGATGTACGTAACTTTTTTAAAATTCATTTTTTAGTTTAGTTTTTTAAGCATTCTAACTCCATATGGCCTTATTTTAAAATGATTTACTTGTAACAGCATAGGCTATTTAAATGGGGGTGCCGTCTTATCATCGAAAAGTCATTTGAGCAAACGGTCAAAATGCCGAAACAAGGGGTAGACTTATGCGTGAACAAGAAAAACGCTCATGGTCATATGCGCGAAAATACCATAAGCGGGAGCCGTCACAGAGCGAAGAATTATGAACTTTGGCAGTCAAAACAGTGAAACTTCAGAAGAACGGCCGCTATGAACTTTCTCTTTTGCTATAATGTGACGGTTGTTGTGCACGAAGCTTCACTCTTCTAACTACGGGGTGTTCGCTGTGGGGGTGTTCTGTGTAGGGGTGTTCTGTTCGCCATTAAAAATTATGTCGATACCCCTTTCTTTGTTGTGTCCATTTGCTGCATGAAAAAATCGCTATTTTGATTTTCGCGCATAATTTATGTCGATGAATAAAATTTCGATCGCTCATATGACCGTTTGCGAAAATTACTATTCGCTGATAAGACAGCGCCCCTTTAAATGTAGCCTAACTGTTTTCTTCCCCGCATTACTCATACCGGAAATAAGGAAAAGCCTATAGATGCGGAAAAAGGGGTAGCCTCCTGTACATTTTTCTTCTGTACCTTTGAATGATGTAATTTAAACTTTTTGAACGGGTATAATATTTTACACTGACTTGTCAGACAAGTTCTTCACCAAAAAGGGCCTACTGTTTGTATCATAATGTTATAACTTACAAGTTAATGTGTTCTATCAGTAGCCACGGTAACTTACGAGTACCGTAACATTGCCTTTATAGGCCTATTTTATTACTATATACACTGTGCTTTTTCTTTTGCAAGCGCATAATTATTATCCTAAAGCATACTCGACTGAGCATCTCGTAATATACAGCTATCAAGATTAGCACTTGCCTTCTGGCTATATTTGCATGCTTTTTATTAAGTATGAAGTTAAAAGAGCTTATAGTTTTACTCTTAAATTCAAGAATTTTATAATCCCTCATAGAAAGAAAAACATTGCGCCTGCTGCACAACACAGACTGCATCTCTAATCAAATACCATGAGATGTAAATTGTGAAGGTATCATTAAACTCATTCTAGCTGCTCTCATGATCAAGAAAAGCTGGCCTAATCCTTTCAATATTTATTGTCTAAGAGATATGCAGAGTAGTCTAGCCTAGAGTTAAAAACTATCGGTAATTAGCACACAGTCAAAAGATATTTCTATTGGCTTTGTTATTGTCTAACTTAACTTACTATCTGATATCTTCCAATAATTCCCGGTTGTTCGTGTTATCAATAGTACATTTACAACAATAGCAAGCAATGCTGTTATGTCGGACATCGTTTCGAGGATTATATCTTTGATTTACCACGATCAAAATGGGATACGGTAAATCAAGTAGGCTATATTCCAACACTATATGCTTTACCTTATAACTTAGATACATCATTTTATCGTTTTACGTCATATACATTAATGTAACACATTTTTTTTAACACTGTCGAGATATTACCCGGGAGAAAAAAAACATTGGAAAACCATTGAAATTTTAATGGTTTGAATGGTTTTACCATTCATTTTCAATGGTTTTAATGGTTCAGCCATTCACTTTTAATGGTTTCAATGGTTTTGCCATTCTGATTCAATGGTCGAACCATTGGACAATTCAAATTTTTTATGGAACTTCAATGGTGAGCCATTGAGCCATACACAGTGAATGTCCTCGCCATTGAATAATGAATGGCGAACCATTCGTACTTAGAAAATCAATGGCAAGACCATTGGAACATTCGAATATTCTATGGTCCAATGGTTAACCATTGGATCCAATGTCAT
>JAQGBM010000055.1:0-19884 GCA_034698405.1 Symphylella vulgaris | reverse complement strand
TATAGCTTTGAAAAATAGCAAGAATTTTATATCAAAATTTAATAGAAAAATCGGGGGAGAAGTATTATTATTTATAAAAAGAAGTACAGTACTTGCAGAAGTTTTGTAAAATTAAATGAAAAAATTTTATTTTACATTTTAATTATTCTTTTCTTTTCTTCCTTTTTTTTCGTACCCGGTAGTCAATTTTATTTTGGACCTTGGTAGCGTGCTTCAAAACTTTTTGAACAACTCACTTGTAGTTGTACCAAATAAAACACATAACATGAATTGATATTAATTATTTTAATAAGTAATTTTAATGATAAAAAATATTTACTACTCCTTATATATTTCCATTTTCTAGTGGAAAAAAAAACTATGTGGAGAAGTATCAAAACCCTTCAAAATTTTAATTCCGCTTAGGGCATTTGCGAAAAATGGTGTACATGAAGATGGAAATAGTAAAACAATGAATAAAAAATTAATTCAGAATTCACAGTTATTGGTATATAGTTCAGTTTAAAACGGGATGTCGAACAGGGAACAAGGATTTTGGGTTATTTTCTGCGAGTCACCACAGGCACACTTTTCACAAACTATATTATGGAATTTAATATTTAATGAAAAATTTCTTGTAATAATTTCTTATTCTTGTAATGTCAGATCGATAAATATCATATTTTATTATAATACAAAAAAAAAAAAGAAGAAGAAGACCATGCTACTGTTTTTATTTTTTGTCAAGAAACTCAAAAAATTAGGGCGCGTGCATTTTAAAGTGCTTGCTGGGTCATTAAAAATTACTATAAAACCAGATTAAATTATTCATATAATTTACTTACGTTACATTAAAACTTAAGAAATCTCGGTCGATAATTCTACTTTTATTTTAATAAAAGTAGAATCGAGGTGGGGCGCAAATTCATGTGGTAAAAATGCCACCGACTACATAATGGTTCACGTGTAATAGTCTCGCGTATTTTTCCCCATTACACACTTACCATAGTCCGTGGCATTTTCCCCCATGTATGAATTTACGCCCCACTTCAATTCTACTTTTATTAAAATAAAAATTTAACCGTTATCGACCGAGATTTAACTTTTAATGTTAATAATGTAAGTCAATATGAATAATTCAATGGTTTATAGACTTAATTTTTAATGACCATAACACTTTAAGTTACGGTAGCCTACATTTTTAAATAATACATTTTAAGAAAATATGAAATTTATCGATCCCTATTTCCTACAAGAATAACAGAACTTTCCTATGGTAATTTTTTTTAAATTAAATTCCATGCTTTGTGAAAAGTGTGGTGGCCCCGCAGAAAACGACCCAAATTTAGTTCGGTATCCCGTTAAAAATAATTATGGTGAATGCATTCGAATAAAATCCACCATGTGTTTGGACACCACGTTAGTGAAAGGCAAGAGACTTCTGGCCACAACTCTGGCGCATGCGCACTGCAGACTGTCGTAATGAAACGACAGATGCGGATGCTCTTCTTCGAACAGATCCCTGACTGTCTTTCCACACCAAAAGTTTCTGCCGTCTATGTGGGCCCCCCTGTCGGCGAGTTTGTCAAACATGCTTAAGGTCTCGGGGCAATCCGAATCCCAGTCTTCCCAGGTTATCAACTGCACGGGTTCGAATCCTATTCGGTTCCTCGTTTTGACGTTCACGAATTCGAAACGAACGAGAATACGGATGACGTCGGATTCGAACTTCCGTTCGTCACTGGTATCGAGAATGTAATGCATCAAACAGTTCAAATCCCGGTCCCTAAGGTCCAGATTGACCAATGTTTTCAAGAGTAGTTTGTTGTCTTTTAAAGTCTGTTTCGATATGACGTCACGGAAACGAAATTGATGCAGTGACGTCAGAACATAACACAGTGTGACATAGGTTTTCATGATTAGGACTAACACCTTATTGCTTTTCGTTGCGTTCATTAGTTTTTTGAAGCAGGCAATGACCAGTTTGGTGATCGAATGTAACCTAGAAATGCGTTCCGGAGTAACTTGTTCCTTAGATCCTGTTTTAATCAACGCCTTTAACCACTTGCAGAAAAAATTTACCACATTTGAGAGCGAAACAAAATCGAGTTGCTCAAAAGTTGCAAACTCCTCAAATCGTCTCAACTCATCAGACAAGAAATTTAATTTACGGAAAAAGTACAATTGGTCACTATCAATGCTGTCAACGGCATCATCTTCAAGGGTTGCAAACTTGAGCAAGTTGTAAAATTTGGACACTTCGGTCGGTGACAACCTATCAACCGTTGTCATGGCTAACTCATAAATTTCGTCGCGAGAGTTTAAATTTTGTTTTAAATACTCATAGTTGCTCAAAAATTCCTGGGTTGGTTCTAGTTCAAACTTTGTGCAAAGTTCCATAGCTTTATCCCAATTCGATATATCGATATCAACATCATTTCTTTCAATATTTCTCATGATTGCCATCGCCCCCGCCATTTCGTACATTTCTACTTGCTCTTCGGGTGTTTGTAAGGTTTTTCTTAACACCTTATTGTGGTTAACGTAAACGTAAACATCATAAGCAGTCCTACCAGATGCAGACTTTATGTCAGGGTCTGCTCCCTTACTTACGAGAAATTTCATGCAACCACGGCCTTTACCCCGTTCGTTGAAAGCAGCGTGGTGTAGAGGGGTGTAACCCTGGATGTCTTTAGCATTAATGTCAGCCCCCTTTTCAATCAACAGCTGACAATATCCCAACTTGCCTGTTCGAGCAGCCAACATTAAGGGAGTGTGAGAGTGAAGCCAACTGGATGTTCTCATGTCAACGTCAGCTCCCTCGAATTCTTCGATTAGAGGGTCGCATTCCACGTTAAAAGCCTGCAAGTGTAACACAGATTCTCCGTCCCCGTTCTGGATTTTTGCCTCCACTCCTTTATCCTTAAACAAATCTGCTAATTCTTGGGCATCCACCACTGTTTCTTCAAATAAACCGTACGTTCCATTGGCCAGTGGGAAAAGGGCATTGTCTCCCCTTAAATTGGTGACTTTCGGATCAGCGGAATGCTCTAATAGAAATTTAATTACGTCTAGTGGGTCGTTATCTGGACAGGGATCTGTTTCATATACACTGTCACTCTCATTTTCACTTTCATCATCTGTTTCGTTCTCATTTAAAAATGCCAGATGCAAGACAGTATTTCCTTCTTCGTCCCTGGAATTTATATCAATTCCTCTGTCCAGGAGGAACTGAATCAATTTTTCGCACCAAAAAACGTGTGGAATTAGGGCAAATCCGCGCTCTCTTTCTAAATACTGAAGATTGGCTCCTTTCTGACACAATTCTTCCAATTTTTCCAATCTTTTAGCATCAGTCTTAGCAACGGTCCCTTTATTTCTTGCATTTTCAGCATAACGTGTCAGTAAACGATACCAATCAAAAGAACAGGAATCATTAAAAGCATCTCTGCGATCTTTCGCCCATCTTCTCAGACACTTTTGTAGTTCGTTTGTTGCTTCTACTGCTACTGCGTTATCCATTTTTAATATTTTAAAGGAAACAAATAGACTATCTCACTGCAATAAGCCAATAACTATGAAAAATAGTGACTGCGATGAACAATTCCGTCAATTCGTGGAGGGCGCCATTTAAAATTTGTTGCCAAATACTTGGGAAAGTAAATAAAGTTGTGAAAAGACTCTGGTAGAAGTGCCGTAACACCGATAATTGCGTGCTAAGTATGGCGCCAATTTTGAATTGAAGATCCCTTGAGAATGGGGCACGGGCACACCAAGGACACACTCACTGAACTCAAAAAAATTACAGTGGGCACACTGATGACTGTTTCAGTTAATAAGTCTTTTTCTTCGGAACAGACCGGGCCGGGTCATTTTCTGTGCGTCTACACCACATTTTTAAGTTAACAAATAGCTACGGTATATGGAATTTAAAGTGCTAGGGACATTTACAACTACTTTAAATCATAGAATTATTCATAATTATTTTACTTACGGTACGTTATTAACATTGCAAGTTAAATCTCAGTCGATAACGATTTAATTTTAATTTTAACAAAAGTACTAGGAAACAAATTCATACATGGCGAAAAATGGCACCGACTATGGTTCACGTGTATATTAAATAATTTAACTCACGCACATTTTTTTTTCATTACACGTGAACCATAGATGTGGCATTTTTCCACATGTATGAACTTGCTCCCCACTTCGATTCTACTTTTTTTAAAATATAAATTAAAACGTTATCGACCGAGTAAGTATGCATAATATAATTCAATGGTTTAAGTACAGTCAACAAACTTCAAGGAGACACAATTTTGGCCTCCTTTTTTCATCAAATGCGGTTTTTTCTCAAAACTTCCAATCTGCCACATCTACCTTGACCCCCCCCCCCATATCTGCCGCCCTTCCTCAAATTTTTGGATCTGCCGCTGAGAAGTACGTCTGGTCACTTTAGTAATTATTATCATTTGAATTTCCCTTTCTTTTTGAACTAACTTCTACGAAATAAAACACGTAACAAGAATGGATATTAATTTTAATAATAAAAAAATATTTACTACGTAGTACTCCGTAATATTTCCATTTTCTAGTAGAAAAAAAAAGCTACGTGGAGAAGTATCAAAACCCTTCAATTAATTCCGCTTAGGGCAATGGGAAAAAGGGTGTAACATAAAGATTAAAGATGGAAAATAGTAAAACAATGAATAAAAAATTAATTCAAAATCCAGTCATAGGCTATATTATAGTTCAGTTTAAAACGGGATGTCGAGCAGAGGAATTTGGGTAATTTTCTGTGCGTCACCACAGGCACACTTTTCACAAACTAAGTTATAAAGAATTTAATAAAAATTTCTTGTAATTTCTTATATTCTTGTAATGTCAGATCGATAAATATCATATTTTATTATATTATAAAAAAAGACCATGGTTCGGTACAGTTTTTTTTTTTTTTTGGCAACAAAGCCAAAAAATTAGGGCGCGTACATTTTAAAGTGGTTGGGTCATTAAAAATTACTATGAAACCATTGAATTATTCAATTTACTTACGTAATAACTTACGTTACATTAATTTTATACTTGCGTTACATTAAAACTTTGGAAATCTCGGTCGATTATAAAGGTTTAATTTTTATTTTAATAAAAGTAGAATCGAAGTAGGGAGGAAATTCATACATGGGGTAAAAATGCTACCGACTATGGTTCACGTGTAATAGTCTCGCGCATTTTTTTCCGATTACACTTATCATAGTCGTGGCATTTTCCCCCATGTATGAATTTACGCCCCATTTCGATTCTACTTTTATTAAAATAAAAATTAAACCGTTATCGACCGAGATTTAATTTTAAAGAGCGTGGGCAGCGTAGCCCCAGTCATTTTAAAACTGTGTGAATATCAAATTAAATATTTTCTGGTGTTTCAGTAATGTGTTTATACATTGAATGAAGTGTGTAGGTCCCAGAATTATTTATTTTACTGAAAATAAAATTTTGACTTCCCGCGTTACGTTTTAATTGTATGTATATTCCCGCCATCTAATATGAAGGTTCCGGTCACATGGTACTTATCTCGACGTCTCGGAATTGATTCCGAATGCGCCTATTGTGAACACGTCTAACGTGAAAATTCTAGCAGACAGCACAGCAGGGGCAGACGACAGCAAAAATCTATGTGGTAGCCTATTACCACAACCAAAAATAAATTTTGGAGCAAAAAAATCTTTGGGTCTGGTCACAAAAAATCTTTGGGTCTGGTCTCTGGGTCTGGTTTACGAGACTCATAACCACAACCGACTCAAGAAACAGTGTAGTAATACCTGTAATGGTAAAAAATAAACCTCAGATAAATAATTCAGTGAAATTGCTATAAAAATGTAACCTTTTCGACGTAGTGTTGTACAAGGTTTCCACCTAAAGCGGAATTTTGAAGTTTACTCTACTACCAGCTGAAATGAATTTTTTAAATTGCCAACCAGGAGCTGCAAGACTTGTTATCATCTTTAATTTTGTTTGTAATTTACTAAAATTGATAAATCCAGGAATAAAAGATATTTTAATGCATGCACCTGTTGCTAGGTCTTATTGAAGTTATTTTATAATTATTAGTTTAATACCTAACTGATAAATACAATTAAAATGCAAATAAGATAGCCTATCAACTTGAAAGAACCAAACATGAGTTGTTCGTTTTAATTACTTTTATTAGAGAAGTACAAGGTATTTTTAAATTACAAACTGAAAACACACATCATATCAGCTTGAAGCCTTGAATAGGCTTAGGCCTAACTTTTTTCTTCATCCAAGTTTTCGGAAATTATCTTCAGAGTTGCTTGAATTAACCTGGTAGGAGGTTAATACAGTATTTAGTAATACAATAATTTCAAAAGAATTTGATAAAAATAAGATAATTATGAAAATACCTACTGCATGATTAGTTGGATCAGCTGGACTGCGAAGTTGACAGATGATACGGAGTATTAAACTTACGTTTCTTTGCATAAAAACTTCGTTAAACTTCAAAATTCCGCTTGAGATTGAAATCTTGTACAACACTACGTCGAAATGGTTACATTTTTTTAGTAATTTTCACTTAATTTAATTATTATTTAGATGTTTATTTCTTACCGTCAGGTCATGCAGCAGCGCATCAGCAGGCATCAGCTGGATAAACAAAATTACTGTACCTAATTAATTTGTTGAATATGATAATTGTGTTTTGCGATAAAATATTATTTAGCTAGAAACATAATTTATCCCACAAGAAACAAATTTTTTCCCGTAAAAGACAGGCGTAAATAATTTTAAGCCGCAGTTTTTCTTGAAAATTCAAACCCCAAAATCGAATTCACCCTTACGCCAGGTCGCGTTTATATGGATTTTATTTCAAAATTCCAATACAAAAAGCTTATACGCCGCGGCTTACTTACGTTATAATTATGCCGGTTTTTATGGTTTATTAATTATAAGAATTTTAGTGCTGATTAAAATTTTTGGTCCCCTACATATAGGGGCCTATACTATATAGCAAGAATTTATAAATTCCTGTATTATAGTCAATTAGTTATAACTTAATTATATTTTTTAGTCAGAATCCGCCATAACTTACGGGAAATAAAAAATGTGAGATTTTAAAATAAGTAATTGTATCTGTAACCCTTGAACGAATATGGACATCTGATATATCAAAATATTTTGATCGTATTTAATAAATAATAATATTTATTCTACTTTGGTATGCAATACATGGTAACTACGAGGTATAAGATATAATACAATATAAAAATATAACTAAATTATAGGCTACTAAATTTCAAAAACAAATTATAAATCACATTTTTGGAATAATAGGCTACTATTACTACTAAATTAAAAAATATATATATATAAATTTTACATTTTTGGAATAATGTCAACTCATTACATTATTTCAAATAAAATAAAACTTCAGACATGGTGAGATAGATAGATATATTTTTTCATTATATATATTTTATTAGATATATTATTTCATTACATATTTAATAGATCTATTTGAATATGTAATTAATATTACGGAGTGAGAGTGACAGCATCATAAAATAAAAATATATTTACTAAAAACTGACGTTCTGTTGGGTTTTTCTGAAATATCTTTTCATTTGAATTATTTCATGATGTGACCCCATATTTTTACATATTTTAATACTGTCATTTTGATGGTTCAATGGTTAGCCTACCAAGATACAATTATTTTAAGTTTTTTTTCCCCAGTATGTAATGGCGGATTCTGGCGAAAATCTTGTGGAACACGTGTCAAAAAATATCGTGTACATAGGCCTACTTGAAGATTCTCTTAGGCTGCTGGAATTATTCGAAAGATTGTAAATGCTCTTGAAGCTCAAAAAGGGACTTTTTCACGTGATCACGCGCATTATTAACCAATCGCGTGCCTTAAAATCACTTAAAAAAATCTGAGTTTAGCTTCAAGCGCATTTACTATCTTTTGGATAATTCCAGCCTTAAAAAACTGTTATATACGGAGTATATTTTAATAAACTTTTATAATATTTATTGTATAATAGGCTAACTAATGTATTTCTGCAATTAAATTGACAAATACACAAGATAAAATTATTGTTCACTTTCTGTCGCATTGTATATTTTTATAGGGCCTGTACTGATTTGAGAAGGACTCGGGAATTCAGGGCCATGATCACAAGCGCCTAGGGACAGCCCGGCTGCCACGGTGGCATAGCAAAATGCCATGCAAAATGTCATGCGCAGCAAATTGTAATTCGCAGCTGCTATGCGCAGCCGGGCTTCTATGCGGCGCAGCTGGGCTGTCTTCAGCCGTTCGTCATATTAAGTTATATCAGGATTTTGGTTAGGGGAGGGAGGGACGAAGTCCAACTGTTGTGTTCAAAGCTGCACCCTTTTTTATTTTGACAGCTAAAAAAATCAATTTTGCAAAAAAAAATTCGCCCTTTGGCGGGACATGGGGGGCGGCGCTCCCTCTAGGCCTACTATTTTTTGAAAATCGCACTCCCCCCAACAGCAGACCTTAAAGAGCTTATTTTAGGAAGAATTAATGATGAGGATGTTTTAACCATAAGTACCTTAAACCAAACTATCAAGGAAAGGTATTAATTAAATTTTATTAAACTTTCACACTGGTTCATTGTTTTGTTTATTTTTTATGCAATAAAACAAAACAGCTATTTCGCGTCATAAAGTCTCCATAGACCTAATCTTAGACCTAATCTGCCGTCCAAAGCAAGAAGGCCTTATCTGCTGTAAAGATGGTTTTGAGAAAAATGAGTTTATGTGTTTTGATCTTTGCCAACAGGTAAAATTAAACTTTTAAATTTTTTCTTTTATTATTCTAAAAGTATTTTTGGACTACTATTTTACTGTGTACTCTATTTTAGCATATTATGTCTCTAAAGTATAAAAAATGCAGATAAGGTCTTTTTACTTAGTATGGATTATTAATACTGAAGGAATAAAATAATTTAAAAGGCCTTAAGTAACGTAAATGAATTTTATTCGAATTATAAATCAATTTTTGCATATCATTTTAAGAATACTGTAATTCATATAACATAAGAATTTATAAAATGGATTTTAATTAATAATTTAATTAACCAGAATAATTAATTAAATACTGTATTAGAATTAAATTAGGAGGGTGAAAATGGAATGTTGAAAGTAACATAAATGCATTTGAATTAAAAATCAATTTTTGCGTATAACTTTAAGAATACTGTAATTTAAAATACGTAACTTAGAGAAGAATGCATTAAAATGGCTTTTAATTAATGATTTGATCCAAAATAATTAATTATACGAAATTAAAATGAAATTATGAGGGTTTAATAAAATGAAATGCTTTAAGTAACATAAATGAATTTTATTTGAATTAGGCCCCTATATAAAATTAATCAAATTTTGAGTATACCACAATTTTATATTGTAATTTAATTTGTAGCATAGATTTATTTATAAAATATATTTTATTTAATAGCTTAATAGGTCAAATTATTAATATAACTAAATTTGATTATTTTGTAAGAGAATTAATTATACGGTCATGCAGATTGAAATTATGAGATGGGATAAAATACGGGGTAAAGTACTGAAACAAAAAGAAGGATAAGCAATGTAAAGATGATTAAAGAGCTCAGATGCCGTTTTATACACACCAATAATTAGGGAAACACCCCCACATAGGCAGAAGATTTTATTATAAGTAGAACGACAACACATAAACCAGACAAACAGTCCACTCCGGCCAAGTAAATTGACCAACATGGGACGTACTGGGAAACGAACCCGGGTCTTTCGGCACCAATCGCCTAGCAATCAGCCGTGCTCCAGCTTTCTCGGCCACTACACCATCCTCAAAAAAAGATGATTTCGAAGAAGGATATTATACTCAAACTTCTGCCTAGGCTACAGGAAGCGTTTTCCAGAAAGAATGCCTTGATTCAGGCATAAGTGGCAGAAGTTTGAGTATAATATCCTTCTTCCTGTCCTGCTCAATGCCTTGGCATTTTGATCGTTTCACTGGAGGAGGGATTTCCCTCTTTGTTGCTGTCGCATTAAGAAAGTTCAGTTCCTTGTACTCGGCTTGTCCAAATTCCTCCTTATATTTTAGGGTCTTTTCGCCACGCTGAGCTAATACACGAACCATATCGCTAAGGTAAGGTCGGGGTTTCATCTTATTTAGTTTGTGTTGTGACATGTAGTCAACCCAATCGTGAAAATCATTGATCTGCATGTCTTTGACGGTTACTCGTCTAGAGTTCGCCGATTGCACGCAAGTTTTGAAATCCTCGAAGTCGTAACATTTGCCTGCTTTCTTAAGGGACTGTTCCACCTGGTGGTGGAAACTGTCGGCCGACATATAGGTATGACCCTTTTCGAAATAATTAATTTCGATTGTTTCGGCTGATATATCTTGGGAATTTACGATGTAAATGAGGAACGAATAAAATCCCCAATTTTTGTTTTGCGCAGTGCAATTATCCATCCAGAGAGTGAACTTTCTAGCGTCACGATGATGGAGGAAAAAGGCATAGACACAGCTTATTATATCCTCTTTGTTACGACTGGTAATCGCCTCATGCCAAACTGCAGCGAAGGGTTGTTCATCACGACGAGTTCCCAACGGAGCAAAGGTTTCGTTGTAGGCGACAATTCTTCTCGTAAAGACAACCGATTTAAACATATCTACTCGGGGTAGCATTATTACTTTTTGTAAATCGGCAGAACAAATAACGTGCCCTTGCTCTCGGACCACCTCGTCAGCGAATTTTCTATATTCATCTCTACTTGCTTTGGCCCTATCAAGATGCAACTGCCATTCTGAGCATTCGGCACAATTTTTATCCATGTTATCAATAGTATGAGCTGGATTATGCATCCGTTTCCGTTCGCACTCTTCACATTCTTCGTGACCTAGTATGGTGAATGCTATGTTCATTTCACTTACTACACTTCTATATAGTTCATACGAACAGAAATCTTTTCCGTGCTTATCCTTAAAATCGTCAAACATCGTTACAATGTTTATATCACTGGGCAGATAGCGCCTATGAGGGGCATGTTCACGGCGATAGTGAGAAGAAGTGGGGTGAAATGTTTCTACGTGGGCGCGAATAATGGCCCTGTCAATCTTGTTTGGAGCTGGGGTTTTACCACGTCCATCGGGTTTGGGTGCTAATGAGCCAACTTCAGTTTTCGTCATAACATTTTGTACGACTGTGTTGTTGTTTTTCGTGTAGCCAAGAGTCGTGAGAAAAAAGGTTCTACATACTACGAACTGCTCGTCGTTGTCGTCTTTCATGAGAAAGTAATAGGAATTTTCTCGACGGGAATCACCCCCTTCCCCAGCCGTTCTTCCCGCAACCTTACGACGTTGCACATTATTTAAAATGAAGACTCTCTGGTTATACCAGGTCATGTCCCAGTACTGCTGGTTAATTTTTTTCCGGCGATCTTCATTAATTTTTTTCGTGCAATTTCGCTTGCACTTTTCTAAGCATGGATCGAGAACCGGATGTCCCTTCTTCGGTACTGGAGCATTTTTACGTTTTTCACGATTAGCCAAGGGTTCAGGCTGGGGTTCAGGCCCTTGATCAGTGGATAAAATTTCAATTTCCTGAAGGCCTACCTCGCACTCTTCAGCTTCGTTTGAAGAAGAAGCTGCAAATGGTGATAAAATCGATGATGAGGTAGGCTTACCTTCATTGCAAACATTCTCTACAATTTCTTGCATTATTTCTCTAATAATAGTAGAAGGATCTTCATTTACTGTTACAGTACTTGTTTGCATCAGCTTTGCGTGAGCTGCAGCAGTGGGGTTAATCTTTATCACGGCAGTCCTAGAGCGGTTATTTTTAACTCTATTTTGCTGCTTCTTCTTCAAACTTTCTTTGAGGTTTTTAATTTTCTGTTCCTGCTGCTTATTTAAAGCTAATAGTAGCATTTTCTTTCCCCAAGTTGACATTTTAACTGCAAATTTTGTTTACAGCTTCGTACGTGTATCGTGAAAAAAAAATTTCCTGTTCATAAAATGCGCCATGTAGGAACTTAATCAAAACAGGCGGATTCATAATTTATTAATTAAGTTACCGCACATAATTAGGAAAGAAAATTTCAGAATGATATTGTAAAATCAATACCGTACTCAATATTTATTATTTTATTTTAATAGTGAAGGTATTAATAATAAAATAAATAACAGTGCACGAGTTATAAAAACCATTACAGCGCTAGACTCTGAGAAAACACCTCATCCTTAGTTAAGGTCTTTTTGTTTGGGACAGAAACATAAAAATTGGAGATAAGGTCATTCTTAGCATAGGGTCAGTTACATAGTGTGCAGATGAGGTCTTTTTACTCCCAGTAGTGCGTAGATGAGGTTTTTCATGTTGGTTAAGGTTGTTTTGATTTGTATAGCCTGCAACCACGGTAGATAAGGTAATAATAACATTACGTTTTCTGCATAAATAAAGCAGATAAGGCTTTGTTCTTTTGTATACACATAGAAAACATGCCTAGCAATAGCCACATACCAAAAACTCAAAATTTTAAAATTTTGTAGTTAAGGTCTTTTTGCTATGGACGGCAGTAATGTTATTGAGTAGGTATTCACGAGCTTGGTGTGTGGTTGTGTGTGGTGGTATCTAGCAACGTTTGATATAGACCTAAATAGCACATTTTTGAAAGGTAATAATTTTGTTGAGGGTGAATTTATTGGCATTCCCCCAAATTTCAATATAATTGTTGAGAAAAGGATTGATACATGCATAATAGATAATAATTTTGGTTTGGGGCTAATATATTTTCTAGTTCTGGTTATAAATCTAATAATGGGAAAGATTTTTTTAATAATCTGAAGGCCTAGGAAACAAATATTGCCATTTTGATTGCTTTGTAGCATGGGAAGTTTTTTACATATTATGTGTACAATCTACAATGATCCTTTCATGAAGCATTTTTATTTTATTTTTTATTTCAATCCAAAGGCACAAAAAGTACTGTATAACGTCAGGACGATTAAAATTCAGTTCCCTGAGCGTCAACTGTGACAATATCGCCCAATCAAAATAGCATGCACAGACACCATGATAATCTCACCAGTTGGCAATGTTCAAAATTCAGGGAACCTAATTTAAAATTCATGATGACGTCACACAGCACGGTTTGATGTCATAGTTTTAGAGACGTTTTTTGGACTTCTGGAGTGGAATTTTTGAAAAATTTGAAATGCATCATATATGATATAGGCCTAAGGGGGAACATTGTACAATATGTAAAATTCATTTTCCATGCTACAGACACTTTAACTAAATGATAGTTCGGGGTATCACTCCGATAAATTTTTTAAAGTGTAGGCCTAATACTATAATTTTGTCAATTGTAAAGAGTTTTAATACTCGTATGATTATATCATTAGTTTTAAATATGAAATAATTAAAAATAGAAATTTTTTCAGAAATATAGGACAAATTGCATGCCTGATTGCGGTATTACTTTACGTGTTTTTAACATTCTTACTCCTGCCTGTTTCTGTACGCTTTTCAGCTAATGGTTGCCGCTGGTTGTCGGTGGCATCTGAATTTGCAGCTTTTTGGCTTTTTTCGGTACTTTTATCACCAGAGGGGGGGGGGACTTCTTACTGAATTTTTTTCTCTTTTCGTCTATTACCTTCACTCCTTTGATTTTCCTTTCGTTGTGGAATTTATTTTTTAATTCCGTTTTCCGAGAATTCTAAAAAAAACAATACGGTAGTAATTAAGACAGCAAGGGCAATCTAGTTATAAAAATGAGCACTTACATATCCAGTTCCATTCCTGTCACGAAGACAGGATACTTCTCTACTAAACGGCAGTCAGCTACACCATACAAATCTTGTGGATATCTAAAAAAACAAGGTTTTAGTTTTATTAAAAAACCAAATCAAACAGTTAGGCTATGTTTATTCTATTATGTCTATTTCCCGTGGCGCAGTTAACTTCATACTTCAAATAACCTACCCTGATAGAGAAGACAATGCACGTTTAGTTATCAATTTCTGGTTAAAATATTATCTCTTGAGCACTTCGCAAGTCCTAATCTAAGTTATTAGCCTAAGCTGGGGGCTTAGGCTAAGAACTTATTGCAAAGGGATCAGAGAATATTTACAATCTATAGATATTCCTGTATCTCTGTTCAAATTCAGATAAAAGTATATTAATAGGTAAATAATATTCTTACGTCGTGTGCATAGCAAACAACTCCTGAGTTACCGCTATTCGGAAATTAAGATTTACTGCAATATTCATTTGGGTTTTGTTTTAGTTGTACTGTGATTTCGCTTGAAAATTGCGGTAATGTGAATATCCAACGTTCTTCCCTTTCATAAACTTGCATGTTTACAGCAGATGCATCAACAACCAAACTGCAAGTAATAATTGTCAGCCCGCATCCAAACTCCACAAGTTGGATTCTGAACAAAAGAAAAGAAAACTTGCTCCTTGCATAAAAAAGACCAAAAACTTGTCATATATGTATATATATATATATATATATATCAGCTTTAGAAGACTACAGTTTTAAGTTATGTTGCAATGATATCAAAAGAAACTTCAATCAATTTTTCGTCATGCAAGTACTCGAGAATGTAGCCGAAAATGTGGAAAAATTGGGAAGAAACCTCCTGGAAGTTTGGAAGCTAGACCCACTAAAGAGGATGCCATTATAGATGCGCATTTAAGAATGCTTTTTACCGATTAACACAAAACGATTGGAGCAAGCGAAGAAAGAGTGTGTCTAGATCGCTGGAACATATTCATTACTCGATATTGCTAGTGATTACGATGAGGGAGATGAATCATCTGAAGAGGAAATCCAAAACCAGGTTTGGAGCAGTAATTTGGATGATGGAACACAGAGCCTGTTCAAATATTTATTCGATATCTCAGACGATGACATCATGGACTTTTATGATAGCCTACTGATTTATTACCATTGGGGAAATAGAGCAATGTCCAGATTAAAGAGGGTTTTGACGTTCTGGTCTGAAATCGAGGAAGCAGTCAATTATTAATACCAGACTGAGAATTTAGAGGATCTAACGTCCAAATACTACTCTAACCACACTAACTTATTTCAAAGGTACACCGACGACCATTTTCACCAAAAGTGAGATCCGAACTGAAAGGAACAAGCTGAGCTACATCGAATTAGCTTTGAATAAATTAGGTTCAAAAGAATATCCAAAACACATTCTTGATTTCATGTATTCCAAGCTGGATTGTAAGCTCAAGCGAATGTCTTTTTCAACGGACCCAGATTACAGTCTCATATCAAACTGCTTTAACAAAACGGGAAATTATTTAAGTAGAAACTTAAAGAATGTTCGGAGGGTTGACAGAAAAGGAGAGGCGGAAAGGTTCGCGACTCACGATGACATTAAAAACCGTCGATAGCTTGCTGTAGCATGGAACAAAGATCGATGTAATAACCAACATCCTTAGGGAGGGGATTAGACAAGTGAACGGTCCTACAGGGATGTACTTTGCCTAGGAACGTGGCATGTCATTGAACGCTGTTAGATGCCAGCATGGATCTTATATGAGGAAGTTAACACACTTTTCACATCCTCAAATTCTTTCTGTCCATTGCCACATTATACCTTTTCTCAATAGGTATCGCATATGAAGTGAGCGTTCTGCAAATTTAGGCACAAATCATATCTGACTATCACACTAATATCTGACGAATCTCCTTTACTGTTTTTGGTGGAGACCATTTAATCACGGCTTCAACATTTTTACGAAGTGGCTTTACGGTTTCTCCATTCACTTCATGTCCCAAATATTCAATGGATGATTAAAAGAATTTGCATTTCTGTATGGATATCTGTAATCCAGCTTTACCCAAGATTTCTAGAACTTTGCTAACATGTTGAAGATGCTGATCTTCAGTCTCAGAGTATATACAAATGTCATCCTGATAAACCATCGCAAATTTTCCTCTGGCTGCTCAGATTCTCCAAACTTTGTATCAACATTTCGTTGCTCCGCTGTAGATCTCTCACTTCCTTCTCTTTAGACTCTAGTGCCAAGTTGTGCTTTTCTCGATTGGAATAATCTTCTTCCCATAGCACAAGTAGCCTAGTTTTGGCTGTATTTAGTTCATGTTGACATTGTTTCAACCGGGAATCTGGAGATTCAAAACGGTTTTGTGATAAATTTTCTTTTGGCAAACTGCTGAAGTACGTGACAGGCGCCGGTGGCGAACCTCTCCTTCTTATACCGTGAGAGTGACGTTACTCTCACGGTGAGAGTTTACGGTACTCTCTCGATCAGATTCCTCAAGAGTACCATTATATCTTTTTAAACGTTCCACATGAAATGTATCCACGTTGGTATCCGGGTTTAATCATAAGACATAATTTAAATCACTCATCTTCTTTACAACTGTATATGGTCCAAGGTACAAAGGTGCCAGTTTCTGACCTGCCGGTTTTTTAACATCATGAACAAAGAACCAGCTCACCAACTTCAAATGAAATTCCGGATCTTCTTTTGTCATAGTAACGCTTCTGTTTTAAACGAGCTTGTCTCAGATTACTTTCAGCCAAAGTGCGAATGTACTGAAATCCATCCTGCATGCGTTCTAGAACAGAACCAGGTTGATACACAGTAGGTAAAATGTCCAAATGTGTTAAACGAGGTGTTACACCAAACAGAACCTCGTAACTAAGTCCATGACTACTTGACTAGTGTGGGCCTCCAACCATCTAGATAACAAAAGAAATGGAACTGTGGCACAACCCTTTAGAAACGATCGAATTATTGTATCCGTTTGGGAGCTTGCCATGAACGTTTCCATATGTGTGGCACTCTTTCCCAAGGACGACTTCTGCCAGAAATATTAGTCGCATGTCTGATCGATTTATACGAGCTCTGATGTGGTTTCTAACGTACATTACAGACTTGCTACTTCACTGATCAAATATTTTTGAAGACAACTCCTCTTCTTCCTTCTCCAATTACGCCTCTCTCGATATACTGACCACCACTGAACTGCCGTTCGTTATTGCCGTCTCCCACACTTTTTTTTATGTTGGTTGGTCTCTGTGCTCCATTTTCTTTGCCATTGCTATCTTCCTCGCCCCTTTTACGTTCCTTGGCCTCTCTTTCCTCTTTGCCATATAGACCAGCTCTTGTTTTCTTGGGAGATAAGCTTATAATGACATTTGTTTCTGAGATGACTTTTCTTTCACTTGTGAGCGCCTTATGGATGAACTGGGACATTTTTTCAAGAACATCCTCATCACAAAATCGTATAACTCGTGATATTATTAATTCACCTTGCCGCAATTAATCTCGCCGCAATTTATCTCGCCGAAGAATCACAACATACGTATGGCAGTGCGACGTCAATATGCCGAAAGCTTCTTCAGTCTTCATATGAACTATGTAATACTTAAGTTTTTTCAGTCCTCTTCTCAAGTTCAACTGGCCATCTGTTTCACCTGGTTTCTGGTGCTCGCTTCTACCCTAAACTGAATAGTAGCCTACCTACAGTAGGTTTATAAATGTGCAGCATCAGCTCTCGATATTGGTTCAGTTACTTCAGTGTCGAGTTTATCTCTGTCAGTCTGTTGAATCTGTTCCATAATATTTAGATTTTCATTTTCGGTAACAGTTAATGTTTCTGCTGGTGAATTATTCAACATTTTTGGTGTTTTTTTTTTATTATCGGAGCTCATTTTTAACGTTGCCGATTTTATATATTATGGTTGTGGTAGTATCGGTCGCGGACGAAGAGGAAACTGGCCATTTAGCTCTAAGATTCTTGCTTCCAGGGATTTTATGTACAAGTGGGAGCTTCTTTATTTCTCCTAATAAATCGAAAACCGGTGCTATAATTAACAAGAGAGACATTACCCTGTCTTCGGACGTGTCTATAAGGGCGGTATGATGAGGGTGAGGACCGCCACCATATTCCTCTTGGTTCTTGATGTCGGTGGTGATATCGACAGTGTAGAAACAGTTCCCCGGTACTAGGCCTTTGACATTCCTATAGGATCAAAAAACTGAGAGTAACCTTTTGAAAATTTAAACAATTTTACACATTTTTGCAAAAAAAAAAACTCTAAATACCAAAAATATAAGAAAATAGGGGACTCAAAAATTAACAAATGAAACACTGTGCGTCTAGCATTAATTAGAATGAGTGCAACTATGTATGCTGCAGTGTCTTCATCTTTTCGGGAGTGATGTTTTTGCATGTAGCATCCTGAACCGTTCTGTTGTAAAACCTTAAACGGAATTTTAAGGCGAACAAGGCGAAAAAGTTTATCAGCAACATTATTTTTAATGTCATGTTTCTTGCACGTATTACTGGAAACCCAGGCGAAGTCTACTTTTCCGTATAATGATATCAGTTTAGCTTTGATTCCTGGCTGTGGCAACAAGTCGAAGAAAGTAAATATTCCCTCGTCTCCAAAGGACTGTGGATCTTCCCTCGTTATCATCTTCGTACAATCATCGCACTTAATTTCATTTTTTGTTTGCCTCGCTACATAACCTGCAACATAATAAAATGCATTTTCGGCAAATACCTCTTTATTTTCATATCTTTTTTTTTATATCTGGTAAAAAAACATAATTGAATCGATTTGAGCAGCAGTGCAGGATATGGGTTGGTTGGTAGAGGTCAGCTGAACAGTGGTGTCAGTTTGGCCAGCAGCTTGGGCCAATTATTATAATTTTTCTTGGGTAAATTTAAATAAATTCTAATACAGTGTAAAAATGTAAGTTGAATACGAAAGTTACAATCTTACAAAATGTATTTATTAATAATAATAAAAGAAAAGAAAATATGGATGCGGAACACAGGGAATTTGTTTAATTTGTACGACGGCTGCACTTAACCTTCTTCATTAAAACTTGAAAATACTGTAATTCTATTTAAGATAAGTTAGTTCTATTCAAGTTCGTTAATTTCAATATATTTTTAGCAAAAACTAATCTTCATATCTAATTCTATAAGAAACATATACACATTTGTGGATATTTCACTTATTTTTCTAATTTTTAGCTCCTGTAAAGATCCAATGCAAAACATGATGAATCTTGTACAGCATTTTCTGTGGAACAAAATGAAGCAAATAAGGCCTCATCTTAAAATATATTCTGCAACAGCCTGTATCATAAAGAATTAATGCAATTATTTTAATCAATGTCATAATAAAATTAAAAACCCACATCACATTTTTTTTAAACCTTTGGCAGATGTTGATTGTGCTTCTGTAAACCTTCTTTATCAAGAATATTGTATAGGAGTTTGCTGAAGTCTAGAAAAAAAAAGTGCGGAAAAGAGCCCTGGGAAATATCATTCCGCCTTTGTTTCGTAATTGTAAATGAGTAGGGAGGTTCCCCTTATTCTCCTCCGGCATTAAAATATATTGACTCATAAAGGTTTTAAGCCTTGAGGCTTTGCTTCTTCTTTCTCCCCCCTGGCTATTCAATAAGTTAGGGAATAATAGCCTGAATAATCTGTTGGCCCGGGCAAGGCCTCCGCCACTGAAACTAATCATGGCATCATAGTCTTCATTTTCGTAATCCAATTGGTTGGAAATAAGAGCATAACTAGATACTCCAGGGTGGTTTTATTTTTAAATGTTTTTTTTTAATATTTAAATAATATACAGAAACAAATTCAGGTCGCAACAGTATATAAAAAAATTCGTGAAGGTCCGATCTACAATCGATACCTTTAAGCCCGCTCCCGGGTACCGTATTTACTTTAAGGTTTTGACATTATTTTGGACTAAAATCAAACTATCGTGTGTTATCGAGATGATTAATTTGTTCAATGTTTCATACTTCAAAAATGGACCATAAACAGCGTAATGGTTAT
>JAQGBM010000054.1:0-19926 GCA_034698405.1 Symphylella vulgaris | reverse complement strand
ATTGGTTGTATAAATACGAGACCTCATTTGTTTTTAATATTGTTTGTCGTTTAAGTAATGAAAATTAAGAAAAACCATTAGTACGAATCGAACGAGTATGCCATCCCCTTAATTTATAGGCTACACTAAATCGCTCTATATTTTCTGAATGAAAAGATAATTGTTTGTTGCGTAATCATGCATTCCATCTCCGTAATCATTCCATCATCACATTCATTCATCAGCCATTGCGTTTTAATTTTCGTAAAAAATAAATTATATAAATCCCTAAAAAAATTGAGTCATATCTTTGATAAAATCGTGATATTAGGTTTAGTCCTATTTCCTTCCTAGCTCGGCCTAGGCTATATTTTTTGATGTTGGTTTGAATTTGGGTGAATGTCAATAACCGAGAAACCGGTTAAATCTAAAAAGAACAATTAAGCCCCAATGCCCCATGCAATTGGATCTACACAGGCGAATCACAAAGGTTATAACCTCGGTTTAAACTTTCGACCGAAAGAGACGCCAACACAAGAATTTCACTAATCCAGGAATTCTTACCAGTTTCAGTAGGGATTTAAACACAAAATTTAAACTCACATTCGACAGAGCAGTCACTCTAAGAATGTTCTCATCATTCAAGGTTCTCAATGTTCTCGTCATAACCAAGGTGTTTTGCTGTTTGAACATTTGGAAACTCTGAAGAAAGTTGAAAGTTAAACCAAATTAAGCCAGGTTTTATCCAGGTTTTTTTTTTTACGAAAAAATTAATACTAATAAATTCGAGGAAAATGTAGTTAAAATAGATTTTTATTAGACGACATCATAAAACACAAACACACCCATCACCAGCGGTCAATTTTATGATCCGAAACCGGCATAGGCGGGAGTCGAACCCGGGCCCTTTGGCACCAATCGCCTAGCAGCCAGCTGTGAGCCACTACACCATCCTCAAAAAGAATGGTTTGTGGACCGATACGAGCTTTCGAGTAGAGGACTGAGGACTAAACAGACAGGAACCAGGTATAGGAGCGTAACAAGGAGCGTAGTCACTTCAGAGATATATACTTACGTAATAATAAAGAAGACGCTAGATGCCGTATAGTTAATTCTAATAATTTCGGGAAAAAAATTTATAGCATAAAAATAGGTTTATTTTGCATATTTAAAGTTAAAATGATCCTAATTCGACTTGAAACCTAAAAAAAATTTCGCCTCCGGAGGTGCACTCATGTGGGCAGCCCACAGGTCCCCTGTGTAAGGCTTTTTATTTCGTAACGGGGACCAATTTTTCCCAGTGGCTAAACCTATATTGGTCCCCCTAGATCTCAAAATTCTTCCCCGTCCCCCGACACTTGCGGGGGTCTGGATAAATTACTGACCTAAGCATTCATGGTGACTGCATGAATTCTTCAAGAGCGGTTCTTTCTTATGAGATTTTAAAATCAAGGTTCCAATTTGCAAGATCCCCTGCACATTAAAGAACCCTAAGGTCAGTGGAACCGCTCCTAGCTGTTCATAGCAGGATACACTTGATATTTTTGTTGCTATAGGGGTGTAGGAGCGCTGCCATAGCCATCTATTCTCAATGATCGAACACTTCTCTACAAATCATGTAATTGGGTTTTCCATTGACTACATGTTATAGCACTGTTGTTTTTGAGTTCAGTGGTTGCTACTGCGCTTGCCCAGAAGTTGTGCACATGCGCGAGCAATTGATCTTGTATGATAAGAATGGGAGTCAACTACCCCCATTGCGCGCAGCATAACTCAAGGGTATCCTGGTTCATAGTATCTATATAATTATTCAATGTTATTCTCACTCCGTCGTCTGATTATGACCTTCATTGTCACTCACTGCGAAGTCATAAAACGAAAACAACAAAACAATGCAAACTAATTAATATTTTTAATCAAATGTTAAAAGATTTCAGCTGAATTCATTAAAACTTAGTAAACATTTTACTCTAAATTCCCAGTAGAGATGTGCTCCGTTTAATTGAATCCCATAACATTTAACTTTGAAAAACATTTCATCAGTATTTACGAATTATTACGATATGAGTTTAATATTGATATTATCGACTAAGGGTTTGTTATGACAATTTTAATGTCCTTAATGTAATCGTTATTACCTCGAAAATTATGACTTGAGAGGCAGAGTTATTTAGAAAATTATATAGGCTATAAATATTAAGTTTATTATGAAAATTAATTTAGTATCTACGTCCTTCTGGTTTAATTAATTGCACTACCTCATTATTACATTTTAAATATGATTTATAAACGTACAAAATATAATTTAAATCTTCGTTCTACTGCCTTATATTCATCCCAGTTACATCGTTGTTAGTGCGGGTTCAGTAATGAAATTAACCCTCTTAAGTAGAGAAATTTAAGTTAACAATGAAATAATGTTATGTACAATTATGTACTATTTATTTAGGCTATATTTGTCATATGATTACCTTAATTACTGCGACCGACTTAAATTTTTTTTCTTTCTCAGGCACTTGAAGAAAGATAGGCGAGGCTTTTATTCAATAAATTGAACTTTAGTCATTGTTTTATATTATAACTTAGGTAGCAAAATCGCCGAGAGGCGGGATGCGATTATAACACTCGCATTCATCACTTTGTAGGGCGGCTACGAGCCTCTTAGTATTCGTTATAACGTTTTATACTACTCATACACCAAAAACAACTACTTTAAAGCGTAGATTTTAAATTCTTTGTGTAACCATTTAAAGTAGGTTCGAATATAATATTTTACCAAAGCGGTAAGTTGGTAAAATTTGGTTAAAAACGGTAAAATGAATACGACGTGACGACGGCGGGGTGCATTTACACGATTGGTTGTTTCTGAATGAAAGGAAGGGAGTGGTGAAGCCTACAGAATCGTTCGATGGGTTTTTTGAGGATGCGGCGCACGCCCCTAAAATGCTCTCTCTCACAGTCTCTTCTCTATAGTAAGTGAAGATTCATATTATAGGTTATAATAACACGTTTGTATTATATCACATCATCTAAACTTTCCGTCAGCAGGAACTAGAACGGCAGAAAAGAAGCTGAAATCATTCAAACAACTCCATTTCCCAGTGTTTGAAAAACGCTCCAATATCAACTAGCATCTAAACTTCTTTCTTCTTTTTCGGTCAAAATTTCGCAATTTTTTCGCGGATCGGCAATGTTGAATAGTATGACACCGCTTCCAATAGGTAAGTGATAAGCTGTTCCTCTATACTTTTTTCTCCCGGGCGCCCGACACCCCTAGTGCCATTAATTGCGTTATTTGTTCTTTCATTAGTAGGTTTACTTTTGATAGGTTCGGTTTCTGATTAAATTTGCGAAATCGGGATTAACCGTTTTAGTTTCAGCCTATTCTATGCATCGCTCTAAATGAAATTTGCAGCTACATAGTCTCCTAACTAACTTTATAACGTATATAGAATAATAAGTTACTCTTTAAGCTCATACATAAAACAAACAGTGAATGCATGAATAAGCATTTTTGCGGTTTCTTGAATATACGCGTGCACGGCTTATCAGTTACGTTCTTTTAAACCTAAAACGCACAAACATTTCTGAATTTAATCATTAAGTTTTGTGGAATAATAAATTCAAATTAAATAGTGTTTTGCATATAACAAAATTCTTAATACGAATTTTAATAATGAATGGATACAATTTAATTAATTCTTCTTATCTCCCAAGTTTTTGGTACCGGTAAGTACTAATCACTTTAATTATAATTATTTTTTTTTCAAACCATCCATTTAAATCCAAAGTTAAAACTTTCACTTATTTCAAAAATCTATAAAATTACTATGTAATCTTGAAAGATTTTTTTGTTGACAAAAAAAAACAATTCGAAATAGCTACCGATAAAGTCAATTTAAATATTGAGTTTTTATTAAATTTTTATTTCATAATTATGGAATTAACTTACCGGTATTTAATAAACTTTTTAAAATATTTTTATCTCAATCGAAAAAAATTTCCTAAAAATTTATAAACATAAAAATAAACTTTAACCTAGCTGATAGCAAAATTAGGTTACAATACAGAGTAACCTTAACAGGATATAGTTAGTTGGTTTCAATATTATGCTGCAATTTGCATTTTAAGCCCAATGTTTCATAGCTTTAGCATAATTATATAGATTGGCTGAAATATAAATTAACACAAGTATAAACTTAATTACTATTCTGTTATCTGTAGAATAAGCTATGTGAAATAAGTGCTGATAAAAATATGTCTTTAAATGGGTGACACTATCCTTTAGATTTACAGCTCTTAACTGCATATTGTATAACTTAATTATATAGCTTATTATTCTAACTTATGAAAGAAATTTGTAAAAACTTGCAAGTTAACTTATTGCATTAGTAAGAATACCTCGTATTCAGAAGCATAAGCAGACTTAACATTATTATTTATAATTCTAAAACATAAGTTATTTGTTACAAAAAATGTTACTGCCATTTCCATAAAAATTTAAAATATAAATATAATATTGATCAAACAAATACGAGGTCTTAAAAATTATCATTCTCTAACCAATGATAAAAGTTTCTAGAATTAAGAAAATAAGTTCATTATCAAAAATTAAAAATACTCGTACTTTAACTTGGTGGACAAAAGAAAATAAATATTTGAACCCTTGCCTTTTACCCATAATGCCTTGTTTATAATGTGTCACTTGAAGAGACCACAATATTCTGCAAAATCACAGTTTGGGCAACAGGTATACATTGTTAACTGTTTTCTATTTTTTAGCATGACAGTTTTGAGAGATTATTTTTAGGATTAATTTAATCGCAAAATAAAAATTAGGGATTCCGCTATCCGCAACATTAGACTAACCATTTTCATGCCCGATCAGCATCTTAATCAATAGGCCTTTTTATTCAAATATCCGGCAAGCATCATCCATGATTGTTTGGAAATTGGATCATTATTCCAGAATGTTTGAGATAACATAAGATATTAGGCTAGTTTTCAAACAGTAATAGGCCTACCTACTTAAGCTTACTTTGTTTAATAACCGAAATTTTATGTAAAAAATTATAATTATACTGTATAAGCATTCCGACTGTTTAAATTAAATAAACATTTAGGACTTTAGGTATAACCTAACTCAATATTATGCTTAGGTACATAGCTAAAATTTTTAGCATTTAAAATGCATAGAATAGGCTAAATCTTAAGTAATTAATTTACATAATTTTATCATTAGATAATAGGCTGATAATAATGATGTCTAAAAATAATGAATTTTAATTTATTATTTAATTATAATTTATTAACATAATATGAATTGATGATATTTTTATTATGAAATTACTTTTGACTTTGTACCTAACTTAGTACTCGTAGTTTAGCTTTACGTATTAACTTATAAGTTAGCTTTCCCTTATTACACTAATGTGATAAGGCAATGCCTAACATGAATTATCAGGGGTTATTTCTTTGATGTTAGTTACGATCAAAAATTAATACGGAGTAAAAAAATAAATCCGTCGGGTTAAAAAATTAAATCCGTCGGGTGTGGTCAGTACTAGGATGGGTGGTCTGTTCCACGACCAATTCATTGGCCCATCCCCCTCGAGTTACATCGAGCGAATTTCGGCCTGTGTTTGGCCTTGTATAATTATGTAATATTGAGTTCAATAAATATGCGCACGTATAATACGGGGTATATGAATATTATAAAATATTCTTCAAGCTAAGTGATACGATTTGCTCCCGTTTTGGGCTCCTCTGAATTTACGCGATTCTTGAAATAAAATAAATAATATAAATGCTAAACAAAATAAAAAACTATTGACGTCCAGGCTTGCAATCTCTGGTTTACGTATAAAGTGAGCTTGTGTCCAGATAAACGAATTGCAATACAAGTTAGAATCAACTAACTTATTATAAAATGTATTTATATGATTCAGAATTTTTTGTAGGTAGGACCAAGGTGACACAGGTACAAAAATCTCTGACACTGAAAGTGGTGCACGGTGGGGAGGTCTAAGTTAACTGTTATTTTCAAGAAAAAGTGAGATTTTTTTCCTGGGGTGGGGGTGGGGTGGTATAAATTTGTCCTGGAAGAAAAATTTTCCCAATGAGGGGGGTGGGTGGGTACCCCATGCATGGAAGTTGGAGATTTTTGGAGTGTGTCAGGGATTTTTGTACCTGTGTCCCCTTGGGTAGGACCCTCTAACTTAGTAAATAAACTGTAATTATTTTATTTTGGAAAAGACCAATATCTTCGAAGCGCAATGCGGTTCTGGAACCAGTGAAACCTTTTTTCAAACCTACGAAACATTACTGTGCGACTGTAACTAACTTGGTCTTATGACTATGACTGCTTCTAAAGTCTCTTGTCCTGACTTTTCTTCTTTGGTGGCAGAGTAATAAAGACAATATTTGGTAAGAACAAAATAATATTTAACGGCTTTTTAATGGACAAGTTTCACACTAACTGAAACTTTTGGAGAACTGTAACTGAACGTTATTGTTGCAAATTAATTTTGTCTTGACGCTATTATTGTCGTGCTCTAACTTTTCAAAAAAAAAGACTGATTATTAGCTAGTGAAGAAGTAAATAACCAGACAAAAACCATATTTCATGCACCACGCTGAGCGGCAAGCATATTGGCACATAGTCATATTCTTGCTTATACCCCTCCATTGTTTATACAGTAAAAATAAACAATAGAAAAACTGGTTTTAAATAACACAATTATATTTCTCTTTTAACGCAGAACCAATTTTCCTAGTAGTTTCCGATTTAAGGGTTAATTGGGTTTTAAACAGTTAGTTCTTTTGTTGTTTTGCAAATGTCTTAGTCACATCCGTTTTCGACATTTTACTGGTAAAATAAAGTCAAGATACGTGGATCCATTGCCAAATCTGATTAACCAATAATATTACCTTGAAACTAACCTAATCAATGAACTCGTATTTGCGTCATCACAAGTGGCTCTTTTATTTTTTAGTCATAAATTAGATAGACATAATTGTTATTACGGGGGGTGTCTGGTGAGCTTAAGATTATCGGTAAGAGAAACCGCTTTTTGATATCCACTCTGGTTTTTGAAGAGGATAATAGGTATAAAAGTTATATTTTAATAGGTTTGTTGTTGTAGTTACGCAAGCTGCAGTTGCCAGAAAGTTTGTCATTATAAACATTTTATGACTTATTTGTTTTACTTGGAAATGCAAAGTAGGTAGCCTAACTATATCCCCTAAAATGCGCAAATTATAACGGCTTAAGTAGAATTTCTTGGTTTTAGTTTAATGGTAAAAGTTCCTGGTTTATGTGGTAATAATACTTCTCATCAATGTCTTAAACTTACTGCTCAGGAGTTTAAAATATACTCGTATTCAAAGAATAAAATGAATAATAAAATATAGCGGAGACGACCTCAATGCCCTGCCCATTTATTTTTTAATTGTAGCGTACTAGCTTTTTCAATTGCGAGTTGAAACTCTATGTCCATTGTCCACTGTGGGCCTAAAGTGCTCTTCTTTACAAGAATAAATCTCTCTGGAAGGTGCTTAGCAAATCTCAAATGAATAAAAGCATTGACCATTTTTTCATGATGCTGTAAAAGTAAAAAAAAATTCCTATTATTAATATTGTTAGTGGCTAAAATGCGATAAATAACAATAAAGCTAATGGTCCAGTAAGTCAGTTACAAAACAGTGATCCCTAAACGGGGAGTCCGGTAACATTTGCCCTGGGAGCACGGTAACATTTGGTCAACTTGGGTCGCCTGCTATTTGCAGGTTAGCTGCAAAATTACGACATTTTGCCCCTACTCCAACGTCACTAAAAGTAGCAATATTACAAATAACCCTGACGAAAGCAGGATATGGCAAGCGACCCAAGTTGACCTATTATTGTCTTTACCATAGGTGCCTATTGAAATAAGAACTAGAGAAAATATCTCACACTACACACCTCTACGTCATTTTGAGGCGTAAAATTGCTCCCTTTTTTGATTGCCAACTGGGAAGGGGCCAGGGGACTGCCAACGTTGTTTTTCTTTAGCCATAAAGTTTATTGAAATAATGACGAAAAGAATGCTGAACAAAGTGTGGAATGCAGTGGGACTTTTTATTTGACTTTCCTTAAACTTATATGCGTTTTTTCGAGCTGAGTAATTTTGTAACTACGTCACTGTGATTGTTCTTTCGTACAGGTTTTTGTTCTTTCGAAAAAAGCCAGATTTAAAAATATCTAAATGACATTTTTATCGTTAAGGGGGAGATAAGGTATTTATTTTTCTTATATAGCCAATTAAATGTTTTTAAAACGTTTTATATGGGGTGGTTAAAATTTCCCAGAAAATCAGAAGTTTTAAAAGATTATTTTTAATGTTATCCCGAATGCGCACGTTTGTATAGGATCTTAAAAGTTATATCCATAGAGAATAAGTGGGAATACATTGAGAAAGGCAGCCAGCACCATGTATGAATTGTGTCAACAGTATAATATTTACACAAGGAAGTAATATTCCCGTAAGGGGAATTTTTAGGGGGGAAAGAAAAGAATTAATCTTAATTTGGGAATGTGTATTTTTGGGTTGGGTGCGAGAAAAATTATTTATTTTTAGAGTCAAACTCGAGCAAAGCGCACTATATACCATGACCCCATAGTATGTTATAGAAGAGAAACTTCTCTTCTATATATCACATATCGCAGTCGTGCAGGTATTAGCCAGCTGCTGGCAACAAGCCGCTGACTTTACTTTTTTTTTCTTCCTTCTTGGCGAGCGTGTGTACGTACTTTTCTGATGCTGTTGTGAATATGTAGAATGCATGTTAGGGATATTATTATAGAACTTAAAAGGAAGAACTAGTCACGATGTATCTATACGAAAACATACCTGGGAAAACCAGATTTCAATCAACAAAATAATGGATTCTGTGTCCGGCAAAATAACAATACATTTTTTTTCGAGGATTAATTAATAAGTGCCATTAACCAGTCAATATTCGAACGACAATTTAATAAAAGAAAAAGAAGAAGTTCCCATGCCAAGAAAAAAGTGAAGTTATTAATACGTCAGTTTACGCTTAACTCATTTAAAATTAACTAGGTTTTCTTGTGACAAATGAAGTGAAAATGACCGCCTTGTGAGTGAAAGATAAGATTGTGCCGACGTTGAGTAAAAATATATTTATGCGTCCAGTGCCCTTCCGTTCTAACTAAAAATGAGGTTACAGTTTTCGAAGGAATATTAATAGTATACAGTGATATTTTGTGAAAGTATAAAGTATTGTAAAAGGTTGTGCATATTCCTAATCGGATTGATAAAGCCGTAAGTAACTTGAATATTTTTCATTAAGATCCACCAAAGGCCCACAAAATGTTTTGTAGTTTTTGCCGGATTACGGGCAAGAGCCACAACTTGCCCAAACCCCAGTTTCCCCCCGTTGGGTTCCCGCTACCCGGACAATGCATTATAAAGGACAGGAGGGCCAGTTTGTGTCGAATTACGGGTTACGTCGAGGAACAGTCGAGGAACCACAAATACGTCCCCCCTGTACCAAAGAGGTCAGCAGATGACAGGGAGGATAAGATGAGACGTGGCTGCGGCGTCATGCAGAAAAGTCATTCCTTAGAGTGCCACAGTTACTGTCCTGCGCCCTCCGAGACAGGGGGATCGCTTGAATTCTGCAGGATTACCACAAAGCACCAATCCCTCAAAGGTTATCACTATACCTTTCCCGTTATTCCCAAAGAACAGTTGTCCAAACTCAGCGAAACAGAACTCAGGGACTTACAGTTTGGTATCAGTTCAGAACATCATGTTCTAGGGGTCCATAAATACCTAAGACCAGAATTTAAGAAAGGGCAGAAGAAAGACGTAATGAATGAACTCATGAAAACGACGAATGGATTTTCCGAGTCGAGCAAAGTGAACACTGAATTAATGTACGTCTATTCGGCAAACGAAAATTTCCAACAGCTTGTTTTGCCAGCCGAAATCGAAGAGGTTCTACGGTTAGGTCAGGTCAATAACCTTCTAATACAACCACAAGGCGAAGAGTTGGTAATTGAAATGAAGACAGGTGAGCTGATAAAAATCCCCACCGTTGAACTGACGCACGAAGAAGTCCACGAAGAGCTCGAAAAGAAGTCCCTGGTTCCTGGACTTGTGGGTGGAAATTCCGATGTTCCAGTGGTTAATGTCAGTGACACTTGTAGCGAAAATGGCGACGTCCCGAAAAAGAAGAAAAAGAAAACTAAAAATGGGCCCAATAAACTGGCGTTAAAGACGATCCATTCTACTCAGGTCAGCGTTGAAGAGGGTCACGTTAACGGAAACGGAACCTTAGTTGACGAGGTCCTTGCAAATATTAGTAACTTTGAAGATATGCAACCCATTGTGTCGATTACGCAGCACATTAAAGGACCTGACTGGGACGAAATTAAACAAGCTGACAATGGTTTCGATTTTTCTCAATACGAGCAAATAGACAAAATAGTTGTTGACGAAATTTTCCGCGATAACGTCACAGTGTCCAAACAGCAACTTTTAACCATGCCAGATGGTAAGAAACAGCTTATTACCACTCTGGACAATGGTCAGAAAGTTGCTACGATGCTCGAAAGTCATCACGAACTAGAAACCCTACCTGACGGAACACAACGTCTTGTGAGCATTTCTGAAACTGGAGAGAGATTTGAAAATCTTCTCAGTGGGCAACAAGAATTAATTACCCTTCCAAGCGGAATTCAACAACTGGTAACCACTCTACCAAATGGCAATAAAATTGCAACCCTGGTCAGTCAACAGCAGAAACTGGGTTCAGTCGCAAACGGACAACAGGAGCAGTTAATATCAAACCTTCCGGGAGGTAAACAAGCAGTTACCTTGTCCTGTGAAAGGTACGAACTTGTGACTAAAGAAAACGGTGAACAAGAACTGGTGACTGTTATGCATTCTGGGATGAAGACGAGTACCTCTTTGAATGGACAGTACGAACTTGTGACAAACCCTGACGGGAAACAGCAGCTGGTTAGCGTCTTGTCCAACGGTCAGAAGGCGGCAGTTCTTCTGACAGGTCAACAACAGTTGGTGACCACGCTTGATGGTAAACAACAGGTTGTAACAATGTTACCATCCGGAGAGAAAGTTTCCACTCCCCTTAGTTGTGAAAGTGTTAATATTCCTAATGGTATAAAGACGTTCCTCCAAACACTGCCCGAATGCCAGAAGGTAAGTAAATTGTGCTGCGAAGAACAGGAACTGCTTAGCTTGACTAACGGTCAGTTTCAATTGATAACAACGCTGCCTAATGGAAACAAAGTTACCTTCTGCCTTAGCGGAGAGCATGAGCTTTTAAATTTACCCGATGGCCAAAAGCAGCTTGTTTCCACTATGCCTGACGGAAAGAAGGTTGCAAAGTTGCTTAGCGGCCAGCAAGAGATAATTACTATGCCTGATGGTAAACAGACTATGGTAACCATTTTACCAACGGGAGAAAAGGTTTTTAGCGATCTTCAAAGTTCATTAGCTTCTGTTACCGATGGACAGAAGATCACTTCAAAAACCTTAACAGACGGTAAACAAGCCGCAACTTTCAGTTGTGCAAAGCAAGAACTTATTGTTCTTCCTAGTGGAGAACAACAGCTGGTTACCATTTTACCGACTGGTGAAAAGATTGCTTCAATTTTGCCAGAAAATTGTTCCTTGGTTACTAAACCTGACGGTAAACAGGAACTCCAAACCGTACTTGCCAATGGTCAAACCGTTTCCATGAAATTTGAGGGAAATCAGCAGCTGATAACGATGCCAGATGGTAAGAAACAGTTGGAAACAAAACTTCCTTCTGGACAGAAGATCACTTCAAAAACCTTAATCGATTCTAACCAAGCCGCAACTTTTAGTTGTGCAAAACAAGAACTTATTGTTCTTCCTAGTGGAGAACAACAGCTTGTTACCATTTTACCGACTGGTGAAAAGGTTGCTTCAATTTTGCCAGAAAATTGTTCTTTGGTTACTAAACCAGATGGAAAAGTGGAACTCCAAAGCGTACTTGCCAATGGTCAAACCATTTCCATGGAATTTGAGGGAAATCAGCAGCTGATAACAATGCCAGATGGTAAACAACAGCTGGAAACAATTCTTCCATCAGGAGAGAGATTGGTCTCTCGCCTGACTGAATCTCAACAAATTAAGGTTTACGATGATGTTCAGAAAATAATTCAAATACTTCCATCAAATGAAAAAATTGAAAGCCAACTGACGACAGTTTCCGATGGTACCAAGCTGATAACACAGATAAGTACAAAACAGCAACTGATAACTCTTCCAGGAGGAGTGCAGCAGCTTGTTACAGAGTTACCAACTGGAGAAAAAGCAGTAATGTTTGTTAACGGAAATCATAAAATTGTTACAAATATTATAGGCCAGAAGCAACTCGTATCAGAGTTGCCGACTGGTGAAAAAGTAACGACATTACTGCAAGCAGAACACCAGATTCTGACAACGCCAGACGGAAAGTTGCAAATAGCGACTATGTTGAGTAATGGAGAGCAGTCCTGTATCTCTATTGAAGGAAAGCAAGATATATTAACGCTGAGCGATGGAAAACAGCAGATAATAACAATGTTACCGGATGGTCAAATTGTAACAACAACTCTAAATATTGCGGACAAGTTTGATAACGAAAAAATTGCTAACCAATCTTTATCAAAAGAAGAAAAGGGAAGAGATGCTAGTCTGAACATTTGCGAACAACATGTAGTTAAAACAGCTGACGGTTGTCAACAGATTGTGAGCGTACTTTCAAATGGCCAAAAAATTTGCACCATGCTAAAAGGTAATCAGGAAGTTGTTGAAACTGCAGATGGCAAAGTTTCTGTTATAACTACCTTAGCTTCTGGCGAAAAAGCCAGTGTCTTATTGTCTTCGATGCAAGAAGTGATGACGACATCTGAGGGAAAGCAATATGTTGTCACTAATCTGCCAACAGGGGAAAGCGTAACCTCCGAAATATGCCAAACAGGGGAAAGTTTGCCCAATGCAGAAAGGAAAGGATCATTTACTATCGTTAATGAAATTCAGAAGCCTGTTGTTCTAGAGTGTAAAGAAGAACGTTTCCAGATGCCCGATGGTAGTAAGCACTCTGCTGTAATATTGGCAAGTGGCGAACAGATTATAACCCTAGAAAATGCCGAACAACAAATAATTACTTTACCCAATGGGTGTCAGCAACTTATAACGACGTTACCAAATGGGCAAACTGTTTCCACTGTTATATCTCAAAACTTTGCCCACAACGCAGAAATGAACGAAGAAAGACGATTTGTTGAAACTGCAGTTGATCAAAAACAACTGGGAGCTCTATTAAGTTGCCGTCAACAAATTGTAACTTCTCCTGAAGGAAAAGAGAAGCTTGTTACAACACTTCCAAATGGCAAAAAGATTGCCGTTTCATTAAATGAGTGTAACGAAACTGCTAACGGAGATGGAATTTTAGGCGAATTTTACACGGATTCTGGAGTTGGCATTCAAGTTACCAAATCAACTGAAGGTTGTAAGCAGCTTGTTACTAAAATGCCTGACGGAAGCAAAATTTTAACGCAATTAAACGTTGGAGAGCCGAAAATAGTTACCATGCCAGATGGAAAAGTTCAAATAGTAACAAAGTTGAACGACGGAAGAGAATTTTCCAGCGTTTTAAGTGAAAGACAAGAGGTGATAACATTGCCAAATGGCAAGTACGAAATATTAACTACTACTGTAGATGGACAGCAAGTATCGCAACCTCTATTCTGTAAACAACACATTGTTTTGTCTTCAGATGGAAGGGAACATATCGTCACTAGTTTTCCGAACTGCCAGCAAGTTGCCACCGTACTAAGCTACCAACAAATCGCAGTTAAAATGCCAGATGGCAAACAAAAACTAATAACGAAATTAGCCAATGGCCAAGAAATGTGTACTGACCTAAGTCAAAATCAAGTTGTTGTTACTCTAGAAAACGGTCAGCAGCAACTCATAACAACGTTGTCGAATGAAAAAGAAGTCGCTTCTTTGTTAAGCAGTTGTCAAGAAATCAACAAATCAGACGATGGTGCGCAAGAATTAGTAACAGTACTGGCTGATGGAACACGATTGGCTGCCGTCTTGGGCAATTCACAAAAGATAGAAACATCGGTTACTGGACTGCAGCATTTGATTACAAAACTTCCAGATGGAAAACAAGTTGCTACTCTTCACCACCAAGAGGTAGTAGTTAAATTGCCTGGTGGGAAAAGGCAAATCGTTTCTACTTTACCAGATGGTAGACAAGTTTCTACTTTGATAAGTGGATCCGATCAAAATTTGTTTGCTTCTGCACAAAGCGAAGACGAAGAATTAATGGAAAGCTTGTTTGGTGCACAGGGTAATCCAGTAACTCTAACCGCAAGCCAGAAAATCGTAAGCTTGTCCAATGGGGAGCAGCAAGTAATTACGCAACTGCCAAATGGCAAAAATGTTGTAACAATAATTGCCCAACAATCAGAAATTGTTAAAAACGATGACGGTGTTCAGCAGATGGTCTTGAAACTCAGTGACGAAAAAGAAATAGTTATAATGACAAATGGACAGCAAATGATTATTCAAAAATTGCCAAATGAGGAAGCAACTGTCATCTCTGTTTCTTGCCAACATCAGATTGTTACTTTACCCGATGGCAAGCAGCAACTTCTTATAAAATTGCCAGATGGTGAACAAGTTGTAACTACTTTAACGGAACATCAAACTGTAGTAACAACAGTTGATGGAGAACAGAAAGTTGTCACCACGTTACCAAACGGGCAAAGAGTATCCATCTTACTGGCTAGTAAGACGCAGGAGATTGAATTACCCACGGGAGAAAAGCAAGTCGTAACCGAATTAGCAGACGGATCGAAAGTAGTTACATCATCAGATGGACAAAAGCAAATTATTGTTTGGATGGATGACGGGTCAGATGTAGCACTAGAATTAGGGGCTACTCAGGAAATAGTTACTACGTCTGATGGAAAGCAACAACTAATCACTCATTTGAATAACGAAGAAATTGCCACGTCTCTTGTTAGTCAGGACCAGATTGTAAAAGTTAGAGATGGAAAACATAAGATTGTTACAAGGTTAGTTGATGGGAGAATAGTAGAAGCATCTGTAAGCAATAAACATAGGATAATGTGTCTTCCTGACGGAAAGCAAACCTTAATAACTTCTCTTTCAAATGGGGAACAGATTTCAACAACTTTGACAGAAGAGCAAGCTATTCTTACTACTCAGTTGCCCAGCGGTCAAAATGTATGCACTTTGTTAGGAAACCAAGTTCCAATCAATGAAAATATCAAAATAATTAATTTGCCAGACGGTGAAAAGCAAGTAATTACGGAGTTACCTGACGGTAGACAAATGGCTACTGTAATTGCTGAACAACCACAAATTGTTACAACAAACGACGGGAAACAACACCAGTTGGTGTTGAAATTAAGTAAGGACAAGGAACTCAGAATTAGGTCAGACGGACAGCAGAAACTTGTAGAGAAATTGCCTGACGGAGAAGAAAAAATATTAATTATTCAAGGGCAACAAGAAATAGTAAGTTTACCTGAAGGAAAATGTCAACTTTTGATAAAGCTGCCTAATGGAGAAAGAATAGCTACAACTTTGTCGAAAGAACAGTCAGTAGTTACGTCAGATGACGGACAGAAGCAGATTATTACAACACTACCAGATGGTAAGAAAGTCTGTACTTCATTAGCTGCTGAAAAATTAATTGAGAACAACAAGGTGGTAACTTTGCCTGATGGAGAGCAGCAGATAATATCTCTCCTACCAGATGGTTCACGAATAGCAACAACAATAGCACATGAACCAGAAATTGTCAAAGGTGCCACAGGGGAACAGCAATTTGTGCTGAAACTTTCTAATGAGAAAGAATTAGTAATAATGCCTGATGGGCAGCAAAAAATAATAAAGACTTTGGCGAATGGAGAAAAACAGGAATCATTCGTATCAGGTCATCAACAGTTAGTAACTTTACCTGACGGTAAACAGCAATTACTAATTAAATTCCCCAACGGCAAGCAGGTTGCCACAACACTAACCGAAAAACAAACAATTTTGACAACCGCTGATGGTCAGCAGAAAGTTGTTACTTCTCTGCCCAATGGTCAAAAGATTTCTGTCTTATTAGCTAGTCAAAAGGAAGTTGTCTCATTGCCAAATGGGCAGCATCAAGTTATAACCCAACTGGCTGACGGAAAGAAAATTATAGCTTCGTCTTCAGGAGAGAAACTATTAATATTAACACTAAACGATGGGAAAGAAGTTGCTCTTGAATTAGATCCACAGCAAGAAGTAGTAACTTCGTCCAGTGGAAAAACAGAGCTGATTACCCGGTTATGTGAAGGCAAACAAGTTGCAACGATTCTTACAGGAGAGAGTCAGATAGTAGAGTCCAATGGGAAAAGAGCAATAATCACGAAACTACCAGATGGCAAAGAAGTATTGGCTAAAGTTAGTGAAAAACAATCTATAGAAAATCTTCCCGATGGACGACAAAGACTCGTAACAAAACTTCCAGACGGTCAAGAATTCACAGCATTGTTAAGCAATGAAGACTGCTTCCAAGCGGAAAAATTACAACTCATGCTAACTCCAGATGGTAAACATCAGCTGGTCACTTGCCATCCCAATGGAGAAGTATCAAGTCTCTCGCTGAGTGGTCAGCAGCAGTTAATCTGTATGCCGGATGGACATATGCAACTTGTCACCAAACTTCCAAGTGGCCAAAAAATTACGAGACTTATCGATGGAAACCAAGAGCTTGTTACTCTACCTAGTGGAGAGCAAGAATTGGTTCACTTCCTTCCCAACGGAGGGTTAGAGGTCAAAGAAGCGACCAATAAAGATCGCAAAAGGTTTTCCGTAATATCTGGAAACAAGGATGTAGTTATCTCCTTACCTGACGGCAAGCAACAAGTATTCTTAGGATCCGAACTTCAACTTCCTCAGCAAATAACCTTGACTGTTGGCGAACAAGAACTTGTTACGTTGCCAGATGGAACACAGCAAGTTATTTGCTTACAGCCCGATGGAAAATTACAAGTAGCCAAATTTGAAGGTGGAGGAAAACTTGAACAGATAATCTTGCCTAATGGAAAGAAAGAAATACTTTCCATCTTGCCAGATGGACAAAGAAATATAGTTACGTCTGAACTACCGGGCCATTATGACAATCGCCGTTCCAGCATAACCACAAATGAAGAACTTAAGAGCATTATTACGGTACTGAAAACAGGACAATACAGAGCAGTAACGATACTTCCTAAAGGAGAAAAACAACATGCAAAGATATTGACCGGCGAGAAACTGAACCTTGTCTCAGTAGAAGGCAAAGCAAAACAATTGCTAACTACCAGCGAAGACGGAACTGAAAATCTTTCTACAACTTTAACCCCAGGGCAGAAGATAGTAGTAACCCTGGAAAATGGCAATCAAAAACTTGTAACTATAACACCTGAGGGTAACTTGTATTTATCGCAAATACAGTTAGACAGTCAACAACCCATTTTATCCGACAGAGAAAAGCAAAGCCTGGTGTTACTTCAGCGTCAGCAACAGCACAAGTTAAACTACTTTTCAGCGCAAAAACTGGAAGTTGTAACTTTGTCGAACGGAGCGGAAAAACTGGTTCTGTCAGAAGATACAAACGGCGATCAAAGCAACGTAAAGATACTGCTTCCTGGGAAACAGGATATGATCAGCTTACCAGACGGTTCTAAACAATTGATAACTGTAACGAGAGATGGACAAATCCAATTAGCCACTGTTAGTGAAGAAAACAGCTTAGAGCCACTGTCTACAATCGCTGAGAAGGCAAGTTTTACTTCAGTTGCTGGGAAGCAGCAGTTGATGACTTTGCCAGACGGAAGTAGACGATACGCAATCGTAGCTGAAATTGGGGACAAGAAAATATTTACCTTTCCAAACGATCTAGTTTTATGCGACATTGCTCCGACCAATGGAAGACCACAATATCCAACTATTGTTCTCTCCGATTCTCAGAAACTCGTTAATCTGCCAAATGGTCAGCAAGAACTTGTCAGAGTTTTAGATAACGGCGAGAAAATTACTTTTAAAGTTTTAACAGAACAAGAGCAACAGAGTGCTGAAATATCAGAAATAAAGAAGCAACAGGTAGTTGTGGTTCATTCTAACGGGAAGAAGCAAGTACTGACTGTTCAGACCCAGCCACAAGGACCTATTGTGATGAATAATGGACATTCCGGTAACATTGAACATTCCTTCGAATGCGTAGAGAACAATGTAAAGAGTAGAAAGAATTCGCTTTCTTGGATGAGTATTGCAGACTTAGAAAATTCCATTAATGGCTTCGACGATTGGACTCAAGAACTCACGGAAGACGACGATTTAACAGACATTGGTTCCATGCCTAGAGAAATCGGAGAACAAGTAGCAATGAGACTCCTTCGGGTATTATCCAAAGGCAACGGCGACGATTTTACCGTGGCAAGTTTCACTCCCGACACCAAAAAATACACTGACGCTTGGACCAGAAGGACACTGCTTTCTATTGTTTCTGGGGGACCTCCAAAGAGACTTCTTCAAGAGGCCATGCGTTTGACTTCATACACGGACACTGTTTACCGACTGGCATTCAAGTTGAGGGCAGCTGCTCAGTCGATGTTGCAGAACGATACTACGTCATCGCCTGTTGGCATCTATTCGTCCCAGTTTAACGAGATCAAGGAAACGATGAAAGAAATTCGAATCTACAACTCTAATTCGCTAAAGCTGAGCAAGTGCGTCGAGACGTTGAGGCAGAGGATCGAGGGCGATGTTGAGGAGGGAGAGGAGCAAGAGGACATTAAACGGCAAATCGATCAGTTAGAGGAAGAGGAAGATGTCGGACTGGAGCAAGAACTGCAAACCAACAGAAGTAGCTACCTTTCGGTTTGGGCTCGTTTGGAGGAAGCCAGATTGGCTAGAGAGGTGAGAAAACACAAATTGTAGTGTCGTAAATGTCTCTTATTAAAGCGATATTCGTAAACTTTCTCTAACTTTAGAAAGTCTGCACTTTTTGTGATGATATGAGAAGAAACTGTATTTAGATAATGCAGATCTTTGCTGTGCTTTCATAAATTTTAAAGTCAATGGTAAATACGAAATACCGATATTTGTACATATTTTATGTTATAGTTTTAAATTTTCGACAAATACTCCGGATAGTCGGATTTTAAAAAAATGTTGCAATCATTATTATGAACAATGATATTGAACAAGTATATGGAGGCTAATTAAGTTGTTTCATAGATACCAAGAGAGAAATTGTTAGAAGTAATCCGTTTTGTTTAAATTTTTGATATTTGTAAAGTCCTTTTTTTGCTTCTTCCTACGGTTTGTATGTTAGCGTTCTTAACTGTATTTTGTTATAGTGCCGCAGCTTAACAGAAGATCGTGCATTTTGTGATACAAGTATGAAACTTGGTAGTGTTGTTGGTAAGATATTATAGATTATTTGGATATCTCACACAAAATAATCAACCTATTCATACTTTTGTTCTTGATATTTGAAAGAGAGACTAACGTTATTAAGGATGAAAACAAACGAAAGATTTTGATAATCGGTTAATAAATAAAGAAGTTATGAATATTTTACCGAGTACGCCATTTTAACTCAATTAAGTCAATAGTAAAAAAAGGCCATGTTAAACCTACGTATCACAATTTTGATATTGTATCAAAACTAAGTTACCACAAACGAGTATACGTATATCAATTTTTTTCGTAAAACATATGTTTTTGATAGAAGCATTTGAAGGAACACCAAATCTTATGTATAATAAGATTTGGTGGTGTATTGAGTTACAATGGTGTGCTCGGTAAAATATTCATAACTTCTTTATTTATTAACCGA
>JAQGBM010000053.1:0-19926 GCA_034698405.1 Symphylella vulgaris | reverse complement strand
CAGCACGCATTTTCAATCATCTTGTGGAATATGGCGGCCATATGAACAGGTGCATGGTAACGTTCTCTCCCATACGAGACCTTCTCTTCCTCCACTACTCTAATTCAATGTTCTCACTATAGAAGCGTTAACCTAGCAAACGTAAAAACAGAGCCTTGCGATTGGTCATAATTGAAAAGTCAATGCAATGATGACCAATAGCTTATGGGTTTTATTTCCTATTTTTAGGATCACATTTGGATTCAAAATTATATTCTTCAATTATGTCAACGAGTTCAATGAGTGTTTCTGGACTTTTTAAAGTCTGAGATTTGAGAACATCCAGTGATATTTTGAGTTGTCACTATGCTTTAGAATTTCTATGATTTTTCTAATAAAATATCTTAATCATGCTGAATTACCGCATGATGAATGATATTACATTGAAATCAACAAAATCCTTCAAAAAATTCTGAATAGCGAGGCTGTTATGGAAACAGCCGCTATATACGACGTTTCTGTTATAATAGTAATTCTGAATGATTTCATGGAATCATTCGACGTGTAGGATGTAGATGTTTCTAGGACATGTTATTTTTAGCGAATGTATATAATCCTTGCGTACGTCAATTTCGTTTAGATTTTGGTATATCAATTTCGCTTATGGCAATAATCAAGATGAAACAAAACTTTTGTTTTAAATGCTATGCTTTAAGATCATTCATGTGTAAGTTTAAAATGTATATTGATTTGTTTTTGGTAGCTTATAAGAGATACGAGCACTAAATACGTCAAGCAAAATTCATCCATTTTCAAATTGGCGGAAACGGGCCGTATAAAACAAAAGAAAACGTTACTACGAAGAACTCTTATAATCGGTGCATCGAGACCAATAATAAAAAGAAGGGAAAGGCAATGTACACAACATAAAAAGGAGGTCTAGTGGGGACAATAAAAATCATTATTTGAAAGGTTTTTCGGTACTTACAGTGGACGCTAACATAAACCACGGTACTGAGGTCGCGCCCGACTCCATTGGTTGCGTGACAGTAGTAGTAGCCTCTGTGTTCTTCGGCCGCGTGGTTGATCACCAGAGAGCTGTTACCCAGTATCTGATAGTCTCTTCCTGAACGAACCATATCTTTGCGTGCATTGGCCGAGTCTCCTACGTACAATAAATACGGTATTTTATTATTATACGGTTTTCTTATCGAACAGAATACAAAAATAACGTCTTCTTTGTGTAAAATTGAATGAAACTGCGGGGATAGGAAGAAGAGCAGAAATGGCCCTTTTTTTTTGTTCCATGGATGTGTAAGTAAAAAGGATGATAAAAATAGACTTATTAATATGAAACTGGTTCAAATATTTCCTCCTCCCATCACATTTTTATAGCTGTTCTTCTTATACTTTATGCGAAATGTAAAACACCCTTCTCCAACATATAAAATTCCAATTTGTATAAGTTTCTTTTTTGGTCCCTCCATTTTCTAATGCTGGTGGATAATGTTATTTTATTTGAAAGGGCAAGCTTTTAAAATTATGGGACATGAGTCACCTTAAAGGGGCTTGTAGGAGCCGATAAGCAAAGGCGATATTTTGTGTGATTCCATGATTCATGAAATGAAATATTAAAGATATACGAGTACATAGTAACTGACCAGCAATAAATTCTGGGTGAAATGAGGAAATATTTTTCAATAACACTAAATCGACTTTCATCCACTTTACTGAATAATTTAATTTTTATTCATATTTTTAAATTATGGAGTATAAGTAAGTCTATTTTATTATATAAAAATGTTTATTAAACTACGAGTAAATCAGTTTTAGAGTAGTAAAGCAACGCTTTAAAAGTTCTTAGAAAAAAATTAAGGATATTAGAAAAAATTAATAATGTTAATATTAATAATAATATTATGAGGGTAAATTTAAGCAATTCCAAGAATTTTATTGTAGATCTCTCCTTAAATATTAATATTCTGCATTAATTTGTAGGACTACTGTTTGCATTCTAACAAAAGCATGAAAAGACCAGCTAGGCCTATATAAGGTAAACAGATTTTTAAACAAATTTAAATGGTCCACGCTCCAAGCTACAACGATAAAATCAATATTTGTGCAACCCAGCATAGTATTCATTAAAATGGTAAATTAGTCTAATTTATCGTTCTTTTTATCCTTAATATAAGTTTAAGCATTATATTTTTTATAATATATAAAAAAATATCAGAACCAATATTTTCATCCATGAAATGATAAATTATACAACATTGATTTCTTTATTGCATCGTTTTATAATCTCTTTAAGAACAGATTCCAAAACAGAAGGACGAGATCTTCTTCTTTTCTTTGAAAACAAATTGCTTTTTTCTTTTCTTTAAAAAGAAATCCATTCGTTTTCATGGATTAAGAAAGCAATTCCAACGACAGAAGACTAAGGAGAAAAAAAAACTAAAAAAAAAATGGGTAGTAGCAACGGCACTTAAAAAAAAAAGAAAGATTCTCATTGTACACATCTCTAACGAAATATGTGTTGCTACCACGGTTATTAACAATGACTGAGTTTTCCCAAAGGATATACACGTACCTTCAGCTTTCATCCAAGAGATGGTTGGCGATGGGAATCCATCAGCTTGACAGTGAAGAATTGTTCTTCCACCAACAAGCACCGCCGTGTCCTTGGGGCGCATTGTCCATCGAGGTGGAACTGTTTGTTGTGGACAAAAAATAAAAAAAAAATAAGGGAAAAATAGAGAGGGAGAGAAGGATTGAAAATATAAGAGAAAAGAATAATAAATACAAGGTAGGATTGGAAGAAAAGGAGAAAAAAAATGTTTTTATATCGGAATGACAAACTGTCGGCAAAATAATTTAGGACCAAACTCAAGACAAAAAAAGAGCAGCAGAGATGGTTTTTTATACATTTTGGAAAGTAGGTCATACATTATTCAAAAAAGATTTTTGAATTGAAAGGCTTTGAGCCTTTCATAATAAATATATGTTTTTGCTTTATGATCTATTTCTTTGGATATTAAGTTTATCCATTCTTATTGGGGAAATGCAATTAAGTTAACGTCAGCTGTTGTATTTCTCCAAATTTTGACCCTATGTAGCCTACTACAATTTCTTCATCTCATTGTCTTTATACACATTTCCCCCAAATGATGTCGTTTAGACTTCAGTTCAAGCTAACTCCAGCTACAAGTATTTCTATTCTATCCGTATCCTTATCCATCCATGAACCATCCATCTATCCATTACACTGCAGCGTTTAGCAATGTTTGCGCCGTTTTCCCGCATGGCGCTAGTGAATCGATAGGTCTTTCCTTACACTAAATCTGATTGGCTAAAAGGGGATGAATGAGAGTTTAAACCAATTAAACGTTCACATATAACATGAGAACCCCTTTGCTTCTGAATAAAGTCGAGTTGTAAGCACTTCTGTGATTGGCTAATTAAGCAGCGCGTGATTTCTCAGGATGAAACACGGCGGAGCCAAAACTGCGTTTTGCAATGCGCGTTTTGGCACTGCGCAGGAGATTATCTATCCATAGGCTAGTACTGTTTTGGCCTGACCCTATAGCTTTTCCACCTTAACCTCATATTTGTGATCCTCTTAACAATAAATCCCATATTTCCCTATAATAATTCTAACCATATGCCCAAAACAACAACAACCTGTTCATCTCTTCCGAAATATACATAGCAGCTCTTAGCTTGTTTCATAATTATTCAAAAGATTTTGAATTTAAAGACTAGAAAATAAATAATAAGTATTTTTTAAAACTAATTTTAGTTTATTCTTTGGTAATGGGACAATGAAAACTGTTCAAATTAATGTTATTTCTCCTCTCTATAATTTTATTTCTTCTCAAATTTTGACGTATCGTCATCCTTTCATTCATATCGATTTAAAACGTCAACCAAAACATATCCAGGCTGCTATTTTGTTCATAAAATGAAAAATTGAAAGCCTCGAGAGTCGAGACACGATAAAGATGTGTTCTTACTCTTCTTAAATAAAGACTGAAATGTTGTTTTGATTGCTGGGTGTGAGATTATTGGATTTTTTTAAAAATTCTCCTAGCTCTAGTACCCCTAGTCCAATTTATCAGTATGCCTTTTTTTCTCTATCTCTGAGCATTGTACTCTTAGAAAAGTGTACACATACCCATACCGTACCCATATCACACTTTATAAAAGACATAATTTTAGGTAAGTTATAAACCTCAAAATCAAAGCTAATTATTCCTTACAGATACCATACATACGAAAAATAATTATTTTTCTATATAGTGTAAATTTACCATCCACGGGTTACTAACTTATAACACTATTTTTCTATATAAACGTCGCCATGTTGTTTTTGCATAGCCTATTCTTTGGAGAAAATACAACATTGTAATATTTCCTATCATTAATTACTCGTTTTTTGTCTTGAGAATAGTTTTATTTAATAAGGAATAAATTTAAAAGAGAAAATTGAAGAAAAATCTGTAAAAATGCCAGGTTACAAAATACAAAATTTTCCATTATTAATTTCACAATATTTTTAATCATTTAGAATAAAAAACAACTTAGCACAGGTCAATATACCTGTAACTTACTTTACATTAATTTTATACACTAAGAAAAATTGATCATCAGTAATTAATTAATAATAATTACAAGGGATGAAGTTTAAACACAAATTTAAGTAGTATTTTGTGCTAAGTGATTGTTGATTTGGTAACCTGGCAAATTATTATTGAATAATTAGAAGTAGTGTAAACATGTAAAAGTATTATACGGAAGACGCAAAATGAATTATCTGTTAAAACCTGATGATGAGTTTTCAAAACGAATTGCAAGATAGTATGCTATTTTTCGTACTTAAGTACTGGGTTAAAATTAGCAACATCAAAGGTAATAAGTTGGGTTAAAAGTACTGAAAAATAACATACTTTTGCGATTCGCTAATTTTTAGTAAGGCAGTCAAAATTATTTTAGGGGTATCGTAGCCCTTTTTTAAAATTTATTTTACCAAGTGTTTACTTCAATAATATTTTTGATTATATCCAAAACTGGATCAATTAAATATATTATTTAATCTATTGAATAATTCTTGGAATGTAATAAATTAATTACAGCTTAATATGTCTTTTATAGATAACTATATAATAATTTCTGCATTAACGATAGGCTTATACAGTAGATAATAATCATGAAATAAGTTTTGATATACTTAGTATTTTTAAAATTAGTAGCTCGAGCTACTTAAAAAATAAGGAAAATGAAGATTTAATATTAACAAGATAAACTATAATATTCTCGTTACATCAGATATTTTTGGATTAAGTTTAACCATTAGCTATTTAATTATTGAATGATTTTTTTTTGTATAAATTAATAAATCAGGACTAAGATGATTTTTATATTATCCTTTTCATAACGATAATGATATCTGTATTATAAAGAAAGCCTCGGGCTTATTTTTGGATTATTAATGATATATGATATAATTATAATATTAACTCCTGGTATGAAATATGTTTAAATATTATATTTTTGTACATCATAACTTAGATAAAATAAAATCTTAGAAAAAAAAATTTAGACATTTATTACGAATAACATGATTCATTTTTTGTTAAAAATAATTATTATAAAAAAAGATCATTCTAAGAAAATTAAGATTTTGGAGAAATAATGCAGCATTATCGATCCACCAGTTTTTCTTTTAACTGCCTTGCTAAAAAATTACGTGAAAAGAATGAGATCGGATGATTATTCAGCATGCCGATAAGAATTGAATAATAACAGCATGCACCGCTACATGATAAGGAGCAATACATTACCAAAAAGCCTAGGCTAATTACTAATATTCTTATAATGAAGACTGCGCAGCGCTAAGAGTTGATATGGCATGCACGCATATAATTTCAAATGCGCCAATTATAATTTTTTTTTAAACTGCAGCTCTGCTACTATAAGGAGACCGTATTATATGGTTTATGATCGCCGCAGAAATGAACCAATGCTTTATTTTGGGTGGTAAATTGGGGAATTTATCGAAAGCTTTTGAAAATATGCCACGATGGGAGCAACATGGTGGTTTTTGATATTATTTTATTGTGCCTTCAGATTTAATACATTGTTTAAAAAATATCTGCACGTTAAAAAGACTTGGTCAATTCTGGGCTAGATTTTAACCCAAACGCTGGGTTATTATTTATTATGGAGATAGGCCTAACTCAAATCTGGGCAGACTTAACTCAAATCTGGACAGAACTAGCCCAATTGACTGAGCTAAATTTTGCACATAGCCCAGCCAACTGGGCCAGGTCAGTACAGATTTGAGTTAAGTCTGTCCAGATTTGAGTCATCTCCATAATAACCCAGCATTTGGGTTAAATTCTAGCCCAAAATTGACCAAGTTTTTTTAGCGTGTGATTTATGCATTCCGAATTTGGCGTAATTAGGATATTATGTATTAATATTCTGAAGTAACATTATATTTTACTAAATACAGTACAGCAAAGTCGGTAGCTTTATCACATTATTAGGCTAACTTACAAATACTGGAGTTTGTATGTTTAAGCTAAGCCTAACTATATCAATTTCTATTAGGCCTAATATTGTATATGTAAGGGAAATATAAGTTATTTAGTTCTTTAGGTACACTTGCCTATGTACCTGTAACCTGCGGGTTCCAAAGATTCAAATTATTCTAAAAGGACCCTGGAAAAGTCTAAAGTTGAAACCACCAGTGAGGATTTCCACAAGAGCGGGAGGATTGTCATTCTTTTCCACATTCGAAGAGGGATTTTATTAGCCAAACGGCAAACCTACACTTTTATTTGTTCATGTTATTCTAAGAACATTTATGTCATAAGTTAAAATTTTTAATATCCTATTTAATGCCTAACTTAGTAGTTAATTATCTCAACATTTTATTTAGTTTCTTTTCAGTCCGTATTTTTAACGAACTATATTGAACAGTGTAGCATGTTTAGCAACATTACGTTATGGTATTACGGAGAAGTCTTTACTTAATTCACAATGGGGACGATTTTATTTTAGAGTTTTTATTATAGACCAAAAGTGGAACAAATAAGAGATAAATTTATTAGTTTTATTTGCTTTGCAGACAATTTACTGTATTAGTAAATATTAATATAAAAACATGCATTTCCACCATTTATTTTTTCAAACTTTAAAAAAATATTAAAAAACAACAGAATTATACAATCATGGGTGTTTGGTAAAAAAATAGGGGGAAAATATCGAATGCGCAAAAATAATAAATATCGCACAAGGCCGCGCAATACAAAAAAAAAAAGAGCATTGGTTCTTTTCTGTCACGGGTGTTGCAAACCCAATCTATCAGCGGCTGTTCAGCTTTCTATTTTGAATCATTGCTTACTTTTCAAACAGGGGAACTTCGGATAAATTCTAAAAGTTTATAATTTTGACATCTAACGTTAAGGCGCAAATGCCAAGGTTTTGGACTTGGCATCTTGTTGTATTTTTAAGTAAACAAATTGGTTCCATCATACATCCATCCTATATCCTCAAAATCCCCACTCAAAAAAAAAATTAATATACTTATATGATTTACACCAAACATTCTAAACATTTCTCCAAAATATTTTGCTATTATTTTTTTTCTACATTTCTTCAACTTATAGTCTTCTATTTCACACAAAATTGTTTCTTTAAGCTTTTTAATTTAATTTAAATCGTAATTGGGCAAATTTTAATTGGAACTAAAACAAAATAAATAATTATAATAAAATAATTATATTTAACTTAATTTCTAAATAATTCTTTTATCCGGTACAAGTAATTTCACATAATTTTTTTTTAAACTTTTTAAAAAGATATGGTAACCGGGGGTAATTTGGTGGGATGTTTTTTTTAATCACTTATTTATCAAATTACCCCCGGTTACCATAATTTAAATGGAAGTAGTTTTTTAATATTTAAAATAACTATAGTATTCTTGCTCTAAACAAATGCTTTAACCAATGATATATATAAAATTATATATCCCTACTACGTACCAACACGTAACCAACGTAACCAACAATAATTTAGAGTTAAAATGCATTCTTGCAACGGATAACGTGAACTATTTAAGAATTGGGATTTTGGGTATTCCAAATTTGAATGCTGTCCAGTGTCCACAGGAGCTAGGATAGAAGTAATTAGTACCATGATCGCCAAGACCAAAATCTTAACGTTTACGTCTTAAAGAGATGATTTGATGATTCTGTGATTTTATTAATGTAACTACCATGCTCGGTAATAGAATAAAATAAATTGATATTATGTTAAAAAAGGTTTGATCGCAAATGGCCAAAATATTTTTTAAAAAAGAGAAATAGTAAACAGAAATTATCACAGCAGTACTCGCCTCATTATAATTTTTGAAAAAAATTTAATTATTAATTTTAATTATATTAAAAAATTAAGTCTCATCACGTAGACACAATCTGACCTCGTATTTTGAATGAATTTTGATGAAATCTAAAATTTTGTATGGGGAAGAAAATATGAAGTTTAATTATTCTCTCCTCAACGTTTCTGTTGTCTAAGAATTTTATTACCGTCTCTTAATAACTGTTATATTCGTTTATTGTAAAAAAGAAGATTGCAAATTGAACCATGGCCTTTGATAAAACTATTTCTTTGATAACTTTACTTATGTATTATGTTAAAAATTACTCTAACATCTTTTAAGATTGAAATAAAAAGTACTGTATGTTAGACCTGATTACTTTAAATTAAATTACTTAAATTATTGATGTTTATAGTAAGTAATATTTTGAATTTTTCACAAATTAAACAATTAATTAATTAAATTTTTTAATTAATAAATCTATGAAAAAAGATTTTGATGTTTAATCTTAATGAAATGTTTATTGTTTGTATCAAATTTTAATTTACTAATTATTAGTTACTCATAAACACGTACGGTAAGTTAGTTAAAACGTGTGGTTATCGATATCAAAGGCCATCTTCAACTCGCAAAGTTAATAAACGAATGCTACAGAGATTAAGCCATAAAATTCATGAGGTTCATAATTTAATACATATCACGTAAAAAAATCAATTTTATATTCATAAAAAAATCAACCAAAAAATTAACACAATAAGAGGCAGAGGGTTTGTGTGGTGGGATTATTTTAAGGATTGTAATAATGGGAGAGTGAGATCACAGCGATCATATTCATTTAGGTGTAATCATATCTTATTTAAATGCTTTTAACATATCTCCTTCAAGAAAAAAAAGTTTAAACTATAAAATAAAAATAAAAAATAGTACGATATCAGCCTTTGTCTAGTGATGAATTATTTTGCGTCTAGGTTTATACACTTGGTCAAATAAATTTTAATTATTCTTTGGTAAGGGTAGCAAAAATAACTCTGCCTGGTTGATAACTTACTAAAAAGCAAAAAATTACAGCTGTGAATTTATTGCATAAAAATTATCAGAGGATTTAAAGAAAAAATTATCTAAATCGTTAAATATTTAAATAGTTGACCCAATATTTTTACGTTGTTAATTAACCCAGTTTAATTTTAATGGAAGCTTTTGTTAAAAATCTTAACAGTATTTAGTTATTTCCCCATACTTATTAAAGGAGGACGTGCGTCTTTTCAAAAGCATTTACGGACCTGAAAACTTGGTGAACTTTATAAGCAAAATGCGAATCGAATAAGTCTAATAATTATTATATCTACAAAATATTTTTAAGTTAGTAAAAATAAAAGTGCCTGATCTTTTATGTTCCATTTTTTTCTATTTTTTGTGAATAAAATGCTGTGAAGAAATATTAATAATTATTAAGCATAGACTCATGCAAATCTTATTAAAAATTCGTACAGCTCACATGGTACCGATTAATGATTTTTGAGTGATTTATTTAAATTTTTAAAGTAATTGTTTGTGGGTGATTATATTTTTTGTTTGTTATATCCCAAAACTATGGCTCTAATAAATTTTAATTTCTACAAAACAGAAATAGAACGTTGTTACAAATAATGAATAAAAACAGAAACAATTATGAAAACAGCAGGCTAACATGCATATTATTATAGTGTTATTGTTTATCTGACCAAGTTAACCAACCTGCGACTAATACTTTTTTTTCATTAAATTTTGTATCGAAATTAAATTTTGTATCGAATAAAATTATTAAATTTTGTTAAAAAGGCAAGTATAAATGCCAGAATATTCATATCTTTTAAAAGGATGATATTTTAAAAATAATAAAATATAAATAAAACATCTAAAAAGCATTCCAAAATAAGAATATTTTTCAAAAAATAAAAGTTAAAAGTCATGATATCATTGATTAAAAAAATAACAGTATGTATCATTAAAAATAATTAAGGTATAAGTATGATGAAGTTGTTAGATAAAAATATTTTAGTATTAAAAAAAAACAAAAATAAAGGTTAATAATAAAAATTTCTTATAAACAGATACATTGAGGGTGATGTTATATAGTTAAATATATAATATATATAAAAGAGAGAGATATAAGATATATAGATATATATACGCATATGATTCGATACCGTTAACAGTAAGCTGCGCTGTGTGTGAGGCGACGGCTGCCGCATTCTGTGCCACACACGTATAGTTGCCGCTATGCCGGGTTCGCACTTCGCTTATAGTCAGGATACTGGAATACTCGTCAATGTCGCGGATGCTGACGCCAAGATCGGGCGCGATCGGATGGCCATCTTTGAGCCACTGCAGAGCTATGGGGAGGTCACCCTGATAGACTACGCACGATACGCGAGCCAGTACGCCTTCAAAGACATGATCATCTTGGAACCAGAACGGGATGATCTTTGGAGCCACTGGAAACAGAGGTCACAGAAAAGAGAAGAGAAAAAAGAAAAGGATAATGTTAGAACATATCAGGAAGTTAGGCAAAAGCCTATTGGGATTGTTTAAAAAAAATAATAAATTGCCTGTCTCTGGACGCCAAAGATTTTTTAATTCTTTATACAAAAAAATAAAGCATTAAATTATAACAACATCAATGCATGCTAATTAAGGTCTATGTTTAAAACTAAAAAAATCTCAAAGACAAGTTCAATCTAACTTCCATTGTGACCCTCAAAAAATCAACAATATGGAAGAGATGAACTTGTACTTTTTAGGATTAGTCTTTGGTTCCAGAGACAGACGGAATGTTTGAGAAAAGGAATGGGATAAAAAAAGGATTTTAAAATATTAAAGGAACTCTGCCTAGGAAATTGAGGATTGTATAATACATAAAAAATCAATTTTCCTTCGTAAAAAATGAAAGGAAAATGTTTGTAAAAAAAGGAAGGATTGCAAAAAGCACAGGAATTTGTATATATTTTTTTATTTTAAATATAAAAATGTGCAGATATTGATTATCATACGCAGAGTTCCTGTTACGAAAAAAAAACCAAAAAAACGATTTATAAAAATAAAAAATGTCAAAAGAAAAAACCAAGACAATGCCGTGGCGAGCATTGTCTGAAACTTTCAGCAACCTACACGTGCTAACAGGTTGCAGAAAGATTGCTGAATAATTATTAGTAAAAAAAACAAAAAAGAGAAAAAAAGGATTTATATATATATATATTATGAAAAAACGGAAAAAAGATGCAAAAAGGAGGAAAAGGAGGATATATATATATAATATATATATAAAAAAATGACTGTCATGGTATCGTATTTACCATTGACGGAAAGCTCTGCGGTATGGAGTATGGTGGCTGCGTTGTTAGTAGCATGACAAGAGTAGTTGCCGTTATGCCGAGGGGTCACTATGCTAATGGTCAGTATGCTGGAAAAGTCGTCTAGATCACGGATGACCACCCCGAGGTCTTCGGGGATGGGTCCTCCATCTTTGGTCCAAGAAATTGTGAGCGGCAAGTCGCCTTCACTGACCACGCACTGGAGACGGGCCCGCATGCCCTCGCGAATCAGCTCATCTTGGAACGAAAAGGGCATGATCTTTGGGGGAACTGGAAATCCAAGAAAAAATGAAACAAGAGCTTTTGGTGAGTTTTGTTACATGCAAGGAATGGTTAGTATAATATAATAAGTAATAATTAAAAAGGTATTATAACAATAGCAAAATTATTATATTTTTTTTTCCTGGATTCAAAAGATTATTTTTCAAATATAAAACAAACTAAATTATAACACTTACGGTATAAAATATTATATATGACAAACACCACAAAAAGAGACAAACATAGAAAAGATAGAGAGAGAGAGAAAGAGAGATAGACAAAGAGATTTATGTTTGGGGGAATGAGGGAATAAGAGGAATGAGCAAATGAAGTTTCACAAACTAAAAAGTAATTGGTAGCAAATATAATAATAATAATGAAAACGTTGTTATTACTAGGTTTCAGTTATTTTTTTATTTTAAAATAATTATGATATTAATTAATAGCTCGGCAGCTGGAAACCAAACAAGACAACGAATAAATATTTGGAGGGTTATAGGGAAAACGAAGTGAAAGTCTGAAAGGAAAACTTGTAGAGAAAAGGAATTTGAAAGAAATATAAGACAAACACCCGAGGGTTAATTAATTTGTTAATATAATTTTTTTTTTGAAAGGGGGTAATAATAAAATCATTGCCAAGGAAAATGTCGGTGAGAATAAGTGTAAGAAAACAGACCAAAATAACATTGGGAGAATAAGGATTGGAAAGCAAACTAAAAGGGGTGATTTGAGGGAGGATTGCCCCTTTCGTTTGCCATGCCCAAAAAAAGTATATAATTTTTAAAAAATCAAATTTTGATCTTTTTTTTATTTTTGTGAAATATATTTTAGTTATTAACTTTATTACCAAAAGAGAAAAATTTTGAGTGCGTGGATAGTTATGTTATAAAAGGGAATAATAATGTTTGAAGGAGTAGAAAACAAAAAAAATTATATCTGTCTAAACATGCACGTGTATTTGTTAGTTAATATTGCTTTATTTTTTAAATTTGGGGTTTATTACTCTAAGTGCAGCCAACAACGTTTCAAAAAACTCAATTATTAAAAAAATACGAACAGGATATTCTGCTGAAAAAATATTATTTCAAAAAAATCAAAAAATATCATGATAGAGTATTTTATTTTTTATCCTATTTATTATACAAAACAGGATAACAACTATTATTTATATTATTTATAAGTTGTAATTATATTTCCTGCCCTCCATACAGGAACCACAAAAAAGGGGAAAAAATTGGGATTGATGGAAAAAAATGTGAAAAAATTTGGGTAATAAAAGAAAAAGTTGTATATTTTTGTTTTCAGAAAAATGATGAAAGAAAATTCTGGAAAGTGAAACATGCCTTAAATATTGAAAGAACAGTTTTTAAATCTATTTAATTTTGAAGAAAAAAAAAAAATTAAAAAAAAAATCATCTTTATTTTTGAATTTAATAAAAGTGAGGAAAAATGGCGTTTAAAAACTATTCCTTCTCGTAAGACTTCATATTATTAGTACGACAAACTTAAAAAATTAATTTACTCCACTTAAACCATTTATCCATTATTATGTTTATATTAATAAAATTTGGTGTCCAATATTTTGAAAAACAAGACTTTAAAATGATAACTTATCGTCCTAGTGCTTTAAAAATATGGGTCTTCTCAAGTGGAGGAACTAAAAGTGGTATACCATATGAGTTTCAAAGCCCAATAGAGCTTGATATCCCTGTAACTTTCTATGGAATCTTCAGTCGGTCTAAGATATGACATTTACCTCACGAAGTAATTAGTTTATTGTGAATTATAGTACATGAAATACACCGTATAGCCTACCTTTTACTTCAGTAGAGTTCGATTTTGGAGTTGGCGGGATTTGATACAAAGCTCAAAAGTTATTAATAGGCATAAACACCACTACTACATTATCTTACAATAATATTACACCAAGTAAAATACGAGGGCTATAAAAACACGAATCAACGAACTCAAACGTTGACAAAATTAGCTTGTTACCAATGTCATTACGAATTCACATACAGAAAATGTGTAGCTAAGTTAATAACCTTGTTTCAGTCCCAAAAACAGAAAAAATATCTGTCAACAAAGATTAGTGCGAATTAAACGTAATCTTCTACCTTAATGAATCCATCTGTGTAACATCGCTTTTAAAATAAAACTATCGCAACATGTGTCAAAGGAGTTTAATTTACAAAAATTATAATTAAACTTAATGAAGCAAAAATCTGCACGAAAATGACGACAGTTACCATAATTTAATTATGCCATAATAATGCCATAATATTATATTATTACAGTGTTATGTTAAAATTTATTGAAAAATGTCGTTTAAAACTACTTTGTATCATATTTTTGTGGCTTTTCCTTCAAACTAGACTTCAATTAATTTTTTGTGTTGGTCGTACTATTATTCCTAAACAGCGAAATCACAGATAAATGTGATACAAATGAAATTGGAAGTCAAAATAAATACAAAGGTGGTCAGTAGTTTTCTTAAAAATAAACCTTATTTTAATTTTAGAGACTCATTTTCATCCAAAAATTAAAAAATTCAGCATCAAAACATCATTTTTAGTGTGAAAAACATTACAATTTTTTAATAGAACAAGTATTTTTTGACAAAACAATTAAATGATAATAAAGACCAATATAATTGTTAGGTATCTTTTCTGACTTCCATTTTCAGAACCATATTTTGCAAATATTTACACCTATTAAGTTATGTTAAGGATGTATATAAATAGGTAAAAAAAAAACATGTTAAGGAAAGAAGCCAACTTCTGAAAAATCTAAAAAAGTACATAATTTATGCCAGGAATCTTTTTTTATAAAATGCAAAATTCGGTAATATTATTTTTTCCTGCAAAAACAAAGTAAATTGAAAAAAGCATTCATTACTTGAAAAAAAGACTACATTATTAGTTATGATTTTTATAAGAAAAATTCTATTAAAAGATTCTAGTCTATGATTTTCCGCAGTCCAGTATATCTAGATAAAAAAAATGTATAAAAATTATTACTACGTTTTAATGAAAATTTTCTTTTTAGCTATAAAAAGAGAGAAAAAATTTTAAACGAACATTATTTTTTACAAAAATATTAAGAAAATTTAAAAATACGACTTTCAAGTTCCATTCAATCAATCCATTTATAATAAGAATTTTGAAATGAAAAAAGTTTCATGCTTCTATAATAATTATTTTCTATTGTTAAAAAATAGCCTACGTAAATTACTTCTGATTAAAATAATTATTGTTATTTCTAATTATTATAGGAGATTCCAAAAATCATTTCAAAAATAATATTATTTTAATATTAATAAAAATATTGTATTGTTGGCATTTCAAAAATATTGTTTATTTTTTTAGGTACAATTTGGTAGGTGGAGGGTTAAGGAACATACTAAGGCTATTTTAAAAATACCTATTTATTCATTGATACGGTCTCCATCAAAAAAAATTAAACATTTCATTAGGCCATTGCACTCCGGGCGATATGGTGCACCTTTCATTCGGCCATTGCACTCCGGGCGATATGGTGCACTTAACATTTTATGTAATTAAGATTTCTGGGCATTTAAGGAACACTTGGACAAAAATTACAACTTGTAATTCTTAGGTTTAGGCTATACTTCTTAACATACTTAATTATTGTTATAAATCGTAGCCGATTTATGATGTTAATAATATTAATCTACTTGTTTTCTTTAAAATATCTTCGACCACATAATTAATTTCAATTAAATTACGGTAATTAATTTTACAAATTGAATAATTTCAAATAAATATTATTTAGGATGGTAAATATTAAAGGATTTTAAAACCTCTGGAATAACAACAATAGGTAAACTAAAAAGGTTGCCATTACCTTGTGTTAAAGCTAAATAAATTTGGCGTGACTTTTGACATTGTTGGAGTCCATTTCAATTCGAGTTACTAATATTTTCTATCGACACTAATAGGTAAAAATATTATAAAAAAAGATATAGTGTAATATGAGTACTTACCTCGGACTTGAACCTGCACAGAAGCTTTCCCACTCTGTCCCTGTTTATTTCTAACGATGCAGGTGTAATGACCTGCGTCAATGTTGTGCTGAACGTCTTCGATCACTAATGTACCGTTGGGAAAAGTTGATTGCCTGAGGTCAAGTGGAATTCTATCACCATCTGTAAAACACACAGTTTCCCATTTTAAACAGAGTCCAAGCTTAGGTTTAAACATTATAGTAACGTAACCATATAAGTTCAGGCTAAAGAGTCATTCACACGCGTTAGGAGAAAAATTTAATGGGTGGAGAAGATGTTTGTTCATTTGATTTTTTAAAAACCCGGTAAGCGAAAACGAGTAGGTCATAACACGACGACGGGGTGAGATTTGAATTTTGCCCCAAGCAAGACAGGATTTTCTAAAAAAGGGTTCTTTAATAATTTAAGAACCCTTATAGGGTAGCATGAAAGAGATTTGCACACTATGAAAAAGATTGAGTTAATCTCGTATTATCTGGAGATAGCACACAATTACCCATCTATATGCACAAGGTTTTTTTTCTCCTAGATCTTCTCCTCATCCTATTTCTCCTATAACGTTTGAATTAACCATAAGTTAATTCTATAATCTAACTCAGTTATTTATTACTATAAGGTATTGTATAGCGCGTTACGCATTATGTTAACAATAATAATTATGGTAATGTATTTTAGTCTTCTATGTTTAATAATATTAGTCTAATTTATCTTCCAATAAATTTTAACGGTACATAGACCTCTTGTACTACTCTAATTTAATAGTTTCCATTATAAACCAACTCGGTAATTGCCTGATACACCATAGCGTGCAACACTTTAAAATGGTTATTAAGGGTAATTTGACTCATTTTCTCGCATAAATTACGCACGCAGACAGGCTAACCGAAAAACTATTCATTACTCAATTAATGAAAATAATTGAATGGGCTTACCTTTTTCCCAAACCACTTCATCTAACGGATATCCATACATGGGGCAGTTTACTCGTAAAACTTTTCCATCGACCACGGTTCTTATTTTCATAGGACGAACGCTTGGTGGACCTGTAATAAAAATAAAATAATATGGTTTTGATATTTATTTATTTATATTTTATTATTTTACGGGTATTCTTTCCCATTATCGTTCACTACGAGGTATGAATGTTTTTCTTTTCTTTGCAATAGCCTCAAAGACTTTGGATCCAGAATCAGAAAACAGAGTAAGAAGAGGACCTAACGCCTAACCTAATTGATGATTACGAGAATGAGTGAGTAAGTTAATTTTACATACACTACATTATCATAACGCTTATTCTTTCTCTATTAACTTAATATTCCTCATCTGTTTTGAGGTTATGCATTCCACATTTCACCCGGGTGAAATGTGGAATCCATAACCTCAAAACAGAAGAGGCCGTATAGTATACGAGGACTTCTCGAATTCGAAAATGGAGCAGGTCGGGGATAGGATAATTTTAGTGGTTGATCATTATTTGGTTGGTTAAAAAAGTATCAAAAAGTGTGGAGAAGAACTTACTGGAGACTGACTAAACTTCCAATCTAACAGTCAGGTCAAATTAAAAACCGTATTTTGGTTGCTGATAATATCATCACTTACTTTTTTAATTTATTCAACAAAAAAAAACTTTACATAACGGAGTTTAGAGGCTGTAGAGATGTTTCATTTTATGTTTTACAATTTATTATGGCATTAATTGGTAATTTTAATTGCCGTTTTTAGAAATACCAACATTTTGCAAAGAAATTTTATGTTCTCGATATTGGGAAACAGTAATACCGTTATTTTTATTCTATTCTCTTACCATAGATGTTAATTCTGCTGGAATACTTGGCAACACCGGCTCTGTTATTAGCCTGGCAGGAGTATAATCCGCCGTCGGACGGTTGCATGTCCGTTATCGTCAGATTACTCGAGAGAGCACCTTCTTGCATAGCAGATTCAACAATGTGGAAGCGCCCGCTAGGTGAAACTTCCTCTTCGTCTAGGAGCCAGATAACTTTGGGCGTTGGACTTCCGGTAGCGGTGCACGAGACTGATACCGATCCTGCAGTCTTGAGAGTTTTTTCGTTGAACCAGCTGACTAAATGAGGCTTGGTATCTATGGAAAATACGACAGATGGTTAAGAAGGGAGACGAGGTTTTGTTTACTTTCTTTTTCTTTTCTTTCGGCATATTATCCATGATGCCTGTGCGGCATAAACTGGAGCGTGTGTAATGTCAAATAGATGGGGTTTTTTGTTGGTCATGTAATATAACCTTATACTCCGTAATATTCTAGCATCAGGCGATGCCGAACACTATAGTGAATAACAGGTGTTTGCTAAATGAGGATGTAATCTCAAACCTATATAGGAAACTTTTCATACTTTTATTTTTCTTTCACCGACTTAACGTGAACGAGAAATTATATTGTTAACTAATTATAAAGTTTCCTATTATTATTAAACCCTAAGCTAATTTGGTTCAAAAAATCCCCCCCAAAAACTTCTAGTTTAGATTTTGTCTAGGCCTATTGAAGATCTCCAAATAAAAAGGTAATATGACAAAGGTTCACAATATCAATATTCAAATCGCTTATAGACTAAATCTGGGATGCTTAAAATGATCTAAATCTCAGTTAACTTATATCTAGTTTGCATACGAAGTATTTCAGTACCGGTATCTATTTTCATCTAATCTCCGTAAACTCGACATTTTTGACTATATGTTTCCGCCCGATTATACGATCGAGCTAGGTGTAGTAAAGTGGTATAGGTAGATATAGTGAGCGCATTGTATCACTTTAAAATGGAGTTTTTCTTACCTCCTAGTTTAATTTCCGCCGTTCCTTGAGCATTCTCGTGGACGTTATTTACAATGCACTGATAACTGCCCGCATCATGATAGGTCACACTTGGAAGATGTAGAATTTCACCGCTGGCCACTCGGTCTCCTCCAGTTAGAACGGGATTACCGTTTCTTAACCAGGTAATGGACGATACAGGATAACCGGTGACCACGCAGCGTAATGATGTGGGATTTCCTACGTCTACTACCTGCCGGTGCGGTTGGACTTCGGCTGTTAACGGAGCTGCAACAAAAATAAACACATATGATTTGGTTAATACTTGTATTTAAATATACATGCAAAGGTTATTATTTTCTTTTGAAAATTATAACTAATTATAATTATAAATAAAAATAATAAAGACTATAACAAGAACATGATCATTGTTTAAAATTCTTACAATAATTAAATAAACTTTTATAAAAATTTAATGCAAATTTCTACTGCAAATGTAAAGACAGCATAGCAAAATCGACCGTTCTGCTATTTTATTTTTTAGGGCAAAGTACTCAACCGATTTTCGTATTTTTTAATTTTTTTTGTAGAACATTTCCACTGATTTTATAAAGTATTATGATCAATTTTTTTAAAGTTTTGTTTATTTTTTATGTTTGGGCTATTTTTTAATACAATCGTATTTAAAAATGTCAATTTTCTCATAACGTATATAGGGGTATAAAAAAAAGGGTTACTCCGCTTTAACCAAAAGATCACACAGCAGTACTCGATTAATACTGTATTATAAGTTTTAAAATAATATCTTTTATACTATAAGTTATAAAGCCACCTTCTTCGAGAATAAGAAAAAACATTTTACGCTAGACTTGACTACACTTTTGTTCCGAGCTTAATACGACCAATATCCAGTATATCAAACTTTATAACAATTGAACTCAAAATCCCCAATAAGAGTAGAAGATCACGGCGGCTTAGAGTGACTGTTATGGCTTGGAGAGACATTTTTACTCTAACCCATATAGCCTAATATTTCAACAAGCCAAAAATACTATAGTAGTATATTTGTACAAAGTCAACCTGAACACAGGAAGTGATCTTTCCTTCAATTTCTCAAACGTCTGATTGGAATTAAGCA